>JARHVA010002830.1:857500-990000 GCA_037957365.1 Torreya grandis
GTTTTTAAAATAATGCATTTACTATTTTAAACTCTTTATTAATAATACAAAAATTGAATAAGGTTGACTTTAATACTTTAATGTCCTTAGCCATCAGTCTTATGTGCTCTAATTTCAACATCTTGAATTTTAGTCCAAGGACAAAATCCTTAGTTAATATATCCTTAGAAAAATTGATCATCTATATAATCTCATCATTATTTTCATAGATCGTTCCCTCAACCTCATTAAATCTATCTACAAATTCTTTAATGGGTGTTTCAAAATTGGGCCTATTTACTAGCTCTCTAGTAGAGGTTATCACATCTATGGCCCTCATATCTCTAAAAATTTATAAGGCCTCATTCTCATGTCTTGAAAAATGTCCTATCAAATCCTTCATTTGTTTATGCCAATTAATGGAAGTATCAATTTTTACAATCACATAAATCAAGGCCTAGGTAGCATATTTGTTGGACATCAGGTTTGAGTGATTGAGTGCATTACTTATTCACACTAAACAAAAAAGGTAACACTTTTATAAAATTATATTAATTGGTGCCAAATTTTAAGAACCTTAATTCTCTCAATTTGAATGTATCCCCTAGAGACTTAAATATTGTTTAAAATGCTATAAAAACTTTTGGCTTCACTCTAGAAAATATCTATAATTTCCTTATGGGCATGGATAATGTGTATTTATAGTGGCTATTATTATAATTATTGATTTCTTCTATACATCTCTTTCATTACCTCTTTGATTAAATCCATAAAAGAACAAAAATATTATGTATAATTTGTGGGGTCATTTGGATTCTTATAAGCCTTTATATAGACAATATTTATGGATTATTTAGCACTTTAGTTTTGTACACTTGTTAAAATTATACCTTGGACATTCCTCTCATTTTAGACCCTTTCCTACATCTACAAGTCTCATATATGCTCTATCTTATGACCCTTAGACTATATCTTATTATAACTAGTCTTATGTTGATGACCTAGGCCTTTTATCCATTCTAAAACTTTTAAAATATACTTATCTTCCACTTCCATAAGTTATAATCATGTATCTAATCTCCTACTCCCTAGACACTAACATCTAGGATATACACTATCATTGATGCTAGTGTCCTAATCCCACACAAGTGTCTTGTGCCTTAAAGTCATATATTTTTAAAATTAATCATATCCTCATGTTTGGCCTAAGTGCTTTAATATGAGTTACTTCTCTAAAGGATTTATATAAATACAAGATCAACCCTCATTCATTCTTCACCTAGGAAAACCTAGCATTCATACCAAAGAACATTCAAATAATATTCAATTAAGCAAATATTTTGAATTTTATCCAATTTACATATAAATTATAAGAACAACAAATCTACATGTCTTAATTACTGAAGGAACATCCCAAGAGCTATATTTTTAAAGTTACAAGCTAGGTCATTATTGTGCTTACTGATCACATATTGCATGATTCACACACAATTCAAAACCAAGTAGAGAACTACATAAATCTAAGTCCCTATTCAAATAATTAGATATGTAAGTATCACTCATTGATAAATGGGCCTTTGGGGTTAACTCAACATCATGTGCCCACTAGCCTATTTTTTGTAGGATCACTATGAAGATGAAGAACTAGGGTTTTAAAATTTCATGAGGAGCAATAGTCCATGATATAGATTTGAATGCATTAAAGTGAATGTGAAGTCAAACATATAATCATATATGTGGTCACATCTTTTTATATAAAGTATTCCATACATGACATTTACATCAAACCTAGACAGTAGTGTCAACGCAACCATCCTAGGTTGACACAAAGTTCTAGATCTCTAAACATACTTATCCAAAATTAGGTGACTATTCTAGAATAATTTTCCATCCTAATTTTTTCCTATTCTAGATCTAACACTATTTTAACATTATAAATAGATAATTACATTAATTATTTGTCATTTTCATACATATCTTAGTCATAATTTTTATATTTAGCCTATTCTTAGTTCATAAATTCAAGTTATGTTTATATCTATGTTTAACACCCAATTAGCATACTGTAAATTTGATTATCACCCTTGTGTTTATTCATTTATATATACCCTTTTAATTTTTAGATAACCCTAATTTATCTAAAACCATTTTAGGGTTAAACATTTGCTGAACCCAATATTTAAACATCAAACCCTAGGAAAATGATAGTAAATTTTTTAATTGTAGGGTTTTTTAATTTTTCTTGACTACTATACTTTATTGTAAAATTTAAAATTTTCATTTGTGAAGAAATGGAAAATGATAGTGAAAAAACTTGATTCTAAATGGAAGATAAATAATAATTTATTACTCATTGTAATTCCCATTTTTATACAAAATCTCAACAATTTTTTTAAATATATATGAATACAACTATGATAGCATGAATGCACATGCATAATTATTTAGTACAATTATAAAACTACTCAATAACCTTTTTCATTAATAAGGTGTGAATTAGATAATGATTAATAATATTAAATTACCCACACATTCAATACTAAAATTGAACCATTAACAAGTGGCTTAAACATCCTCGGTACTCTACAACTAAGTAAGATTGTACCAATGAACAATAGACTCTACAAAAGAGTTGGGGTCAAATTTTATTTTTCACCACCTCTGACCATAATCAAATTGAGGTAAAAAAATCTCAAATGGAATAATCTATGATATTGACACGTGTCATGATAAAGTCATATACTTTGTTACCCAAAAAAATACCATTGACTCACCGTCATTATAATCGATCCAAAGAGGTGATGAATTAAATACTTATAACATGTGAAAAATCAAAATGACAATTATAAATAACTCCCTTAGCCATAGGATACAAATATAAACACACAAAAAATACCCAAAGAATAAAATGCCAAAACAAAATGGCATTCCAAATGGGTCATATTAAAGAAAATGTTGTATTACTCCTAACTTCTAGAAAAATAGGGTCTGAAATCAAACTTCCGAAAATAATAAATGATTTGAAAAGACCTAAAATGAAATTCTATGTATATTTTAAAGTTAAAGAGAATTATAATCAACTATTGCTTTTGATAAAAAAAATGACCTTAACTATATTTAGCATGATGATTTTGAACTAACTTCACAAGCCCAAATAGAATATCAAAACTAATTTCCTACTAATGTCACCCAAAACTGGGTTTACAAAATAAGAAATGGGAAAGGTAGGATAGAACCGGTTGATGATTTAAATTCTCCTATGATAGTATATTTGGATCCAATTCCTAGTTTCCCAAAATTTTACAATTAAATTTTTTTTAATCTAACCCTACCTTTGAGCTGAATAAAAGATTTACATAGAAATTTGAAATAATGTGACTTTGAAAGAGAACCACTAAAAATTAGGTAATGATCTCATTACACTAAAATAAAGTTTCATCAATAAATTAAAATAAACAAAAACCTAAAATAATAATTTTTTTCAAGAAAATTCCACTTCTAGATAAATAATAATGGTTAATTTTGAATCAAACATGCAGACAAAAAGAAGTAGTGCATAATTCTTCTTATAAAATTACCTATTGGAAATAATCTATAATATAGTTTCCAAAAGTGTGAAATTAATCTAATATATGATCCCAATTATCATTAATCAATGATTTATTTTTCCATCTCATTCTTGAAGATCTACTGATTTGGAAAAATTCAAGAAGTTGAGTACCCATTTAATTTAGTTAGACTTGAATAACCCAACCAAAACTTATTTTGATCTAATGCTCTTGCTTAAAAACTTGATTGTTTCACTATAAAATTCTCTAGTTGAAAAATGAGTGTTAATCCATAATTATTTGATAACCTATTTTTTTGACTCAATAATGCCATTTTCCATTTGTTTTACCTTGAATAGATTCACATCTGAGATTTGTTGAACATTAACCATACTTCTGAACAAAACAAGAAGCTATTATTCTTGCCTAACACCAAAGATTTAGAGATGAGTTTTATGAAAACTACAATTATGGTTTTATATGTAGTTAAATTAATCCATTGTGTTGATTGAACAAATAAAGGTATCTAAAATAACACTATTTTTAATTATTATGATCATTTAACCCACCCTAAGCCAATATTCCAAAAATGTTTACATTGTTTAAAATTTTGTTCCACTCAATACTAAAGAGGAACTTTGTGACATTTAAACGTTTAAAATTCCATGTGCTTACAAATGTTTCAATGAAATTGGAATTAGTTTACCTTCACCAATAGAGCATAAAATATTCTCAAATAGCTACTTTATTATTTAGGATAAGGTTAATATTACCTAAATAAATATATCCCAAAAAATATAATATAACAATATAGTTACAATCTAATTTAATAATTACTATAGAGTTCCATACTAAGGATAATCTTCACTTAAGATTACAATACACAAATAGATCTAATTTTTAAGATATACTCAACAAATATTTACTACAATCAAGCTCATCTAATAAATAGTTATTACTTCGGTGGCAGTATAATCTTAAATAATTAACAACCAATTATCAAAGAGAAAAGTTATACAATTTTGTTCTAGTTGTAGATAGAACCATTATTATTTTTACATACACCAAACTTTAGAAATATATTATTTATGAACTTATTTCTAGCTATGCTTACACAGTAACAAGTGGATCAGTGTGGCAATGGAAAGGGATTCCATTTTGTTCCATTAAGTTAATGAAATAAAGATAATATCAAATTAAATATATATAATAATTAAAGTATCTTAATCTTATGTAATAAAGTAATAACATTTAACTAAAAAAAAATTAAAGTAACATCTCTTATCTCACTCTATTTTATTAATATATCCTGCATATCTTCTAATTTTATTTTGTATGGGTACAGGACCCATCAACCTGATTAATCACCTATCAAATAAAAAATAATACATGAAATAAAAATAATATATATTTAATCAGTGTCATGAAAAAAATAATGTAAATCTCACAAAATATACATTCCATTTTTCTAAGATCAAAATTTGCACTTTGCATGCAATTAGAGTGGGAAGTTATGGCTAGTAAAAAAATTGAAAGTCATTATCAGCTATCATATTAGACTTACATCCCTTCATGAATTTCTATTATGTTTTATATTGAACTTGGATGTCATAACACATGTAAATAAAAATAACTAGATAAGAATAATATCCTAACTAAATAATCAACCCACATTTAGTTATAATACCTTAAGGAAGATATTCACCCAATACCAATTCCTTCACTCTATTGTAATGCCATTATGAATTTTTCCAACAAATATACTTTTAATGATCAGCTAGAAAGTGATATGTTATATAAAACCATTCGCTAAAATTTAAAAAATTGCCTACTACTCCACTAAGAATTATTAAATAAAATAATAACTACAAATGTCATTTGGTTACACGTAGAACCATTCCTTTTAAAATTTAATACATTGCCTACTACTCCACTCAGAATTAGCAAATAAAATAATAACTACAAATGTCATTTGGTTACACATAAAACCATTCCTTTTATTATTAATATTTTGCATAGCCCCAAAAGTATGATTCTTTGTCTTTCATCTTATATATTTTTTAATTTAAAAAAGCAATAGTGTCACATATAGCCAAACATTTGATTAACGAGAATAAGAATAGTGTTTCATAGGTTATAAGGGATCCTAATAAGCCATATTCCTTAATATTAAGGTGCATTACACTTATAAAAGGAGAATAAAGAGAATATTAACCATTTATTTATAGTTATTCAACTCAACAAAGAAATAAATCTAATCCAAGAACACATATTTATTCTAAGATTTATTTATTTATCATAATTAATAAATTAATATGAAAGATTCACTATATGGTGACATACAAAAACACTATTACCAAATTTCCCAGACCAATTTTCTTGAATAAATAGGAAATGAGAGACTAAGTTGAAATGATGACACCATAAGAAAAATACATTTATATGAAATCATATGAAATACTTCTTTAATAAGTAAAAATAGAAATCAACTAACAACTATATTTGGACAATTATAGACCATAATTACTACTATGGCACAAAGTAGATGTTGTTATGGATTCCATAATATCAAATTCTTGGCCTAACTGTCTAAGGAAAAAGACCAAAAAAACATGATACACATGCATAGAGCTCTCAAGGCTATGTGAAGTAACACAGAGTCTCTTCTACAATGCTACTCCCCCCACACCTTCCCTCCTCACCCAACTTACAACCAAACAAGAGTAAAGTTGATATTTTATGATAAAATTTAAAATTCCAATGCTAAATACTATGCAACCTATTCTGGTGTATATATTACAAAATGATAGAGTTTTGGCATTTTGTAGGAGGTCTAAGAAAAATAACCATGCAATAGTACACAATATAGTATCTACTCTCCCAAATAACGAAATAATATTCATATTAGATATAAAAAGGTACATATAACACCATATAAGACAATATAATAAAAAAAGGATGAATCTATCATAGTTTTGTTCTCAAAAAAATATAACCGTGGTGTATAAAATCATTACCAACTGCATCAAGAGGATTGAAATCAAAGGTATAGCTACACAAGGAAAAATAATTTTTTGAAAGGTATAAAAGGTCATGACACCATTTAAATTTCTTAAAATAAAATAAGAATATTCTATAACTAAACATTAATGTGCTACAATAGACCATTATTGTAGAACCAAAGTATTCTCAATGATTATTAAATAGAATAATCAGATAGCCATACTTGACGATTTACACAAAGAAAAGAAACCTTGATAAACACCCTAGACATAGTTTTATGATTGATAATGGTGAAATTGATAATGTTTACAACTTGACATTACTTATGCACCTAGGCTATATTAATTATAATTTACATCCTTTTACTAGATTAATTAGATCATTTGATGGTAACTCCCAGAAGGTTCTCAATGAAATTGACCAACGTCTATAGGTCATCCCTACATATGTGGTTATTAAATTTTTAGTTATACCTTTCACAAGCATATTTTATATGTTATTGGGAATAACTTCAATCTATACACTTTGAGTAGTAACTTCTATAGTGAAAGGGCGTGTAAAATATATTCATGCCAATCGGGTAATTATAGTTTCCAACATTCCATATGAGCATTCTCTTGAATAAGGTTAATTCACCATAAAAGGGTAAGGAAGATGAAATCCCATTTACTATGTATCTAGTACTTGAGATACCATTACATTAAAGACATATATTGGATTCCACAAAATCCCCATATAATACACACCATGTTCAAATATCCAGACCACCTACACATGTTCCTATTATGGTTATTCCAATGAAATGACAAATCACTAAATTATTGGTTACATGAATCAATATTATAACTCCTATTATTGTTTCATAACCATATATTCTTATTTTAAATACATAGATCATCACTAATACTACAGTGACATATATTGAACCTATATATGCTCCTCAGTAGTGTCATAATATTATTATACCATATTCATAGTTGGAAGATATATATGACCATATATTGGATACCATCATAGGATGATATTTCATTTTCAAACATTTCAAAAAATCAAAAAAATCAAAAACATTCAAAAACACAAAAATATTTTTGGCACCTACATGTTCTATTAGCTCCTTAACATTTATGTGTTAGTTCCATGTCAATGGATGGCATATTCAGTTACTTTTACATACACACATGCATGTAACAATTATATTTGAGTATGATATATGCATACACAAATACATAATTTATTCTTATTTCATATGTTGGACATTCCCTCTACTCATGTCATATAGACATTGGGGTATCTACTTTTTTTATCTTGATACACACATGTTATATCATTCTATGGTCACTTTACATTATCATGTTTGAGATTACATGTTTACTTACACATGAATTTAAAAATGATTATATATTACAGAAGGTGCTTGATATGATATACACTTGAATTTTTCTCCTAACACATTTGATCCATCAAATACTATGACATGTTTATGTTGGTTGCTTATGATTTACTTTATGCACTTCCTTGAGTGTCTTATCTTGATATTTTATTCCTTATTTGATAATTTGAATATGATCCTTTTTTTATGGCCCACATGTCTATGTATGTGTTCTTTGACATTTACATATGCCATTATTTATTGTATGGACATTTGAATATGTCAATATTCATTTTATGGACATTTGACTATCATGTCCCTTTGATTGTGTGGCATTTAAACATGCCACTTGTTTATTGTCTCCTTAAACCATTAAATTTTGACTTGATTTCAAGTGATCTTATGTGTGTGATTATTTTATTGTTGAGCTTTTACTCTTATTATATAAATGTTTCCATGATATTTATCATGTATCTTATTTAATCATGTGATCACATTTATTATAGACATTTAAATGGTATATCTACCTAGAATTGTTCCTTATATATGTTACAGGGTTCCATTCATAGATTATAACATTGTCTTATCATTTTAAGGTGAGGTAAGTACCAGTTCCTATCTTTACCTCACTTGAAACTGGACCATATTAGTGGGAGAATGTCATGTAATAATGTTCTTGACACTTAGCATAGTTTTTAAATTCAATAGGGGCATGCTTTAGAATTATTTCCTACACACTTATTCAATATTTTTCATCTCAATATTATATTGGAAGCATGTTTTGGAAACATGATCTCCACATTGGTACTTATATTAATTTTCATATTTCTTCATATATAGTGGGTGCATGATTTGGAAACATTTTCTCCACATTTACATAGTTTTTTGAATTGGCCAAAGCACATGGTTATATGATTCAAATTCATAGTTGTGTTAAAATTATATATATTGGTACCTATCAGAGTTGTTGCCAGAATCCAGATAATGCAAATGCAATGGAGATGTGATCACACGAGATGAAGCAAGTGCACACCACATAGATGCTAAAGCAATTTGAAATTATACAAGAAGCTAAATTACACAAGAGAAAATGGAGAAAACCAAAATCTGATTAACATGAGATGGCCAAAGTGAGGAATACATATAAGAGAGTATGTAACTCCTCCACAAAAGGTGGACAAGGCACCCCAAGAATAGACTGTAACTCCTTCATGAAAGGTGGTGACAAGGTGCTAAGAATAGAGAAGTAACTCCCATCAAGGGAGTTACTTATGACATTCTTATGACACCTATGGCACATCTATGACACACACCTCCACATAAGCTAGCCTATCACACAAATATAGGAAAACTCTATGTATGCACAAGAAATACAATTTCCCTAATTAAAAAATAGGGAAAAATAAAAACCTACACTAATACACCCCATAAGCACAGCTTAGGTGGGCAGTGTGGAAACATAAAATGGGTCCTAGCAACTAGGCCTGATGAGGTACCCATGTACAAATGCAATCCCATAAGATAGAGAAAAAGAGAAAATCTGTAGGAAAAAACTCCCCCCCAAAAAGAGAGAAGAGGCTAGTGGCCCCCCTGAAGATGATGCTACTATAGATGTGGACCACACCCCAAGAAGAGCTCATAGATGAATGAACTTGCTCTTAGTGAAAGGTTTGGTGAAGATGTCTACAACCTACTCCAAAAACTAGCAAAATATCAAGTCAATGGCTTGGCTATGAATAAGCTCCCAAATGAAATTCATGTAAATGTCTATGTGCTTGGTTCACTGGTGCTAAATTGGATTCCTACAAATCTAAATGGTACTCTAGTTGTCACAATAAATGATGGTGGGCTACCTGATAGGAATGCTAAACTTAGAAAGTATCCCATAAAGCCAAATAGCCTCAATAGCTAGATTAACAACTCCCATATACTCTAGCTCTGTGGATGATATAGCAATAGCATTCTGCTTCTTGCTAGACCAACTGATATGACCAGAACCTAGAGAGAAATTATAACCAAAAGTGGGCTTGCGAGTCTGTGAATTGTTAGCCCAATTTGAATCTATATATCCAACCAAGTCAACCTCTATGCCAAATCTATAATGAATCCCATATCTATGTGAACTGTGTATGTAATGCAACATCCTCTTAACTACTTTCCAATGCAACTCATGAGGTTCGTGCATGAATCTAGAGACAAGTCCCACTATATATGATATGTTAGGCTTAGTGTGAGTCAAGTAGATGAGACTACCAACAAGTTGTTGATACAAAGTAGCATCAACCAATGGTGAAGAACAATCAGCCTCAAGCTTGACTCTTGATAGAAATGGAGTTAGAGATGGATTGCAATCAGCCATGTGAAATTGAACCAATAAGTCAAGAGCATACTTAGGCTATGTAAGAGAAGTCCCTGAATCTGACTGTGAGATCTTGATGCCAAAGAAGTAGTGTAACAAACCCAAGTCTATCATGTCAAATCTATCTTGGAAAGATGCCTTCACCACTATAATAGCTAATGAAGAACTCTTGGTGATCAAAAGGTCATCAACATATAGAACCAAAATTAGGAGTGAATCATCTTATTGTAAGTAGACATTGGGATCAGAATGGCACCTAGTGAAACCCGCTGTGAGAAGGAAGGAATCCATCTTGGCATACCAAGCCTGAGGGGCCTATTTGAGGCCATAGATAGATTTCCTAAGTCTACATACTAAGGAATAATCCTAAACAAATCTTGGATGTTGCTCCATGTAGATCTCCTTCTTTAGGTCTTTGTGAAGAAAGACACTCTTCACATCCATTTGGTGCACATCCCAACCATGTGTTGTAGCAATAGCCAAGGTAAGTCAGATAAAAGTCATCTTTGTAATGGGTGAAAAGGTCTCTAAGTGGTTAATGCCTACCACCTATGAGAAACCCTTAGCAACCAATCACACCTTGTACTTATCAACCAACCCATCTGTGGCAAACTTGGTCTGATATATCTACCTACATCAAACCATCTTTCTTCCCTTAGGAAGTGAAGTCAAGTCCCAAGTGTGATTTTTGATTAAGGAATAATATTCTTCCTCCATAGCACTATCCCACTTAAGTACCCCAGATGCCTCTTGAAAAGTTTATGGATCTAAAAATGAAGCAAAAAAGGCATGTGGATCTCTCTAAAAATCCCCCTAGTATGTCTGTCATCTGTGGGATCTCCTGCCCAAGTGCCAACACTCTCAAGTGTCTGTCTGGCCCAAAGTGGCCCAAAAGTGGGAAAGTAAGGTGTTAGCTCCTCATCCTCTGACTAACTAGAGGTGGATGACTCTACATCACTATCCTCGCTATCTAAAATTGAAGAAGAAGAAGATGTCTCTAGCTCAAAAACCTACTGTGGCTGATCTAAATCTATTGAGGAATCATCATGAAGAAGTAGATCCGATGAGGGAGAAGAAGTGTCAAGTATTGAGTCTCTAGGACTCTCCTAAAAATGGACACTTCTCTCCATGAACAACTCATGAGTGACTAGATCTAGAAGGTGAAACCCCTTAATACCATTTGGATATCCTACAAAGATGCAAGGCTTAGACTGACATTCCATAGCTTTGTGTTTCTTCTTCAAAATGTGGGCCATGGCTGGGGATCTGAAAACCCTAAGGTGCTCAGCATCAAGTATCCTTTTATGCCAAGCTTTAAAGGGTGTTATCCCTTTCAAAGCTTTGTGAGGAACCCTATTTTGAATGTAGCAAGCATAATTGATGGCTTTGGCCCAGTATTTTGGTGCTAAGGATTTGGAGTGAATCATATAGCTACCCATCTCTTTTAAGAACCTATTTTTGCATTCTACAACCCCATTCTATGAAGGACTGTAACTGACTGTGCACTGTAAATCAATCCCCTTTATGGTGTAAAACTACTCAAACCTGATGCTAACATACTCCCCTCCATTATCAATTCAAAGAACCTTGATGGATTTCTCACTCTATTTCTTAACAAGAGCCTTGAAGTTTAGAAAATTTTCAAACACTTCAGACTTTTGTTTGAGAAAATATATCCAAGTGTACCTAGAGAAATCATTAATGAAATTGAGGATGTACTTGGCCCTTATGAAAGATGGTTGGGGAAAGGGTCCTAATACATCACTGTGGACTAACTCGAAAGGTTGTGAAGCCCTCCAAACCTTACCTTTGTCAAATTTTGTTTCAGGATGCTTCCCAAGTGAACACCCCTCACAAAGTCCTTTTGAGAATTAGACACAAGGCAATCCAATGACCATGTCATTTTTGTAAAGTTCATCAAGGTAGTGATAGTTAAGGTGGCCAAACCACTCATGCCACAATTTGCTAACTCCATCTGAATGAGTGATCAATGGTATTGGAGAAGAATCTGATGCAAAATGTGAGAAGGTGTATAACCTGGCTTGGTGATCTGCCCTACCCACTGCCACTGTAGTATCACTATATAACTCCCTGATAGCCACTAAATCTGGTGAAAACTCAACTCTCATGCCTTGACCAATTTGAGTGATCTGGTACACTGATAAGAGATTGGTTGAAAGAGAAGGAACACTTAGAACATTATTGAATGTTCCTCCTTCCATTTCAACTGACCCTCTCCCTACAATAGAAACTGATGTCTCATCACCCAAACTAATTAAAGTCATGCTACAAGGCTTTAAAGATGAAAACTCAACTAGTGAAGAGCCCATGTGGTGAGAAGCACCTGAGTCAATGACCCATGAAGATGAAGAAGTAGCTATAGCTACAAGTGCCTTGCCCTTTTCTTTCTCCTTACCCTTACCTTTTGCCTTGGTAGAATCTTGGGTAGATGAATTCTACTTGATGGACTCAGGAACACCTATGTTGTGCTTCTCTAGAAGATGAGTTAGGTGATCTATTTGTTTCTTCATGCATTTGTGTTAATCATACCCTATCTTTTACAATAGGCACACTTAACCTTCTCTTTCTTAGGTTTAGCATTGGAGGAGGAAGACTCAGTGTTATTTTTGGTAGGATTGTTGTTTTCTTTCTTCTTTTCTTGGTCCTTGTTTTTTTTCTTCTTCTCCTTTGTTGAAGTCTTTTCCTTACCATTTCTAGCTATCAAATCTTGGGGTTGAGTAGACTTCATTATGCCCATTTGAATTGTCTTATCTTGCTCCCTAGTCAAGTTGGTAATGAATGAATCCAAAGAAGGCATTTTCCATGTAGTGCCAAGGGAACTTTTTATGGCATAGAAAGTGGAGACAAAGACTGAATAACTTGGACCTAACTTTGTGAGAATAGAAAGGATGAGTTGATCATATTTCTTCTCTATCCCACATTCTTTCAATTGCAATCTATGGGCATTAAACTTAGTGAAGAAGTCCTGTAGGGTGTCAAAGTTTCTAGGACTTAGACTTATGAGTTCATTTTCGAGCTCCTAACATCTCATCTCATCAAGCTTCCCAAATAAATTTTCTAGGGTTTCCCATATTTCTTTGGGAGTTTTAGAGTTTTCTAAATGGAAGAGAAGTTTTGGAGACACATACAAGCTCAGTAATCCATAGGCTTCATCACTACGGTTGTATTACTTGACCTTTTCAGCATCAGTGTTGGGCTCTACTTCAGTACCCATGGTGATCCTATACAACCCTTTGCTTCTAAGAATGACTAACATTTTAACCTTCCATTCATGATATTTGAAGGGTGTTAGGGGTTTAGGTTGAAAAGAATCCATTTTAAGCTGAATTTAGGTGAAGTTGTGTTAATTGCAAGTTGTGAAATTATACAAAAAAGAGCAAAGATTTACAAGTTGTGAAAAGCAATCACACCCCCCTAAAATGTTGAGTTCCCCCCTCAAATATGGAAGTTCATGCTCAAAATATGTCGGGCTCAGCTGATAATGCGTCTTAGAGCAATCAGTGCAAGACTTAAGCAAACAGGATGTCGGACTCAGCTGAAAATGCATCTCGAGAGACCCAACTTTTAGGCACTTTATAAACTAGTGAATTTTTGACAAATAACAAGCCTACACTATGGAGAATTGAATTACAAACACTTTTTCAAAAGATGGCACCCAAAATTGAGTTACCATTTGTAAGATATTAAAGGTTCAATTTTCTCGTAAACTAGTGTTTTTACAAAAAAAATCACTAAAACATTAAAAAAATGTCTATTTTGAGAGAGAAAGTGGCCTTCCAACCACTCATTAGATTTAGCATGGAACGATGAATCCAAAGGAGGTTTGTGTGAGGGGGAATTGGCCTCTTGCCAAGCCAGGCCTCACCCTTCATCTTCGTAGGTTAAAGATACAAGTTTAAAAAAGCCTCTAAACTATTTTTTTGAATGCTAATTTCCAATTTGTCTTTAATTCAAAAAATCAAATTACTGACTTATGAATATTAGAAAAGTTATTAGACAAAAGTAGAATTATCAATCAAACAACAAGAGAGAGAGATGGCCCACCACATGGACATTGGAAATCAAAAAAGGAGTGCCATTTTTAAAACAAGACTACTAGCAGAATTCTTAGCAAGGACAATAGTAGAAGTGGAAGAATAAAAAAATGAACTGAAGACCTAGTAGAAGGTGTTGCTATAGAAAGGATGCACCATTTTTAACAAAAAATTTGGGCCATAGCAAGCTGGACATTGTACGTCCTGATGGCAGCTACAAGGATACATGAAGGACTTCTGATTGCTAGCAAAAAATAAGTTCTGATTACTCCAGTTTCCACACCTTCCTCCTCCCAAACAAGTTCTATTTGCTGGTAGAAAATAGAAAACATAATAATCTACAGACCTCTTACCAAGAAAAGTGCACAGTTCTGATGGCGTGGCTGATGCTGCTCCTCCCTCTGCTCACAACAATGGCGCCCAATAGCTTGGAACTCAGTTGTAGAGATCTATCTTTTCCTGCAGAATGACCAAGTGAAAAGGAATTCTACTACCTTTGCTAAAGCCACAACAGATCTAGACAAGATGTCTTGGCAAATTCTAACTTAGAAGCAATTTTTTTACACAAGTTTTCGTATGAATTTGCATGAGTTTTCAAGAAAACCTACTAAAGCTCTCAAATGCAATGGATTTTTAAAAAAAACTACTAAGGAAGCAAAGCAAGAATTTTATAATAAATTAATAGCATAACCAAACACATGATTATTGGAGTGGCTCTGATATGATATTAGAGTTGTTGCCAGAATCTGGATAATGCGAATGCAATGGAGACGTGATCACATGAGATGAAGCAAGTGCACACCACATAGATGCTAAAGCAATTTGAAATTATACAAGAAGCTAAATTTCACAAGACAAATGGAGAAAACCAAAATCTGATTAACATGAGATGGTCAAAGTGAGGAATACATATAGGAGAGTATGTAAGTAACTCCACAAAAGGTGGACAAGGCACCCCAAGAATAGACTGTAACTCCTCCATGAAAGGTGGTGACAAGGTGCTAAGAATAGAGAAGTAACTCCCATCAAGGGAGTTACTTGTGACATTCTTATGACACCTATGACACATCTATGACACACACCTCCACATAAGCTAGCCTATCCCACAAATGTAGGAAAACTCCATGTATGCACAAGAAATATAATTTCCCTAATTAAAAAATAGGGAAAATAAAAACCTACATTAATAGTACCATTATTATACAAAATTTTAGATTGAGACATATATAAGGTGCATATGCTATGAAAATTTATGCCTAATATTATAAAATCCAAATTATTTTCATATTCCAAAATATTTTTTTGGACTATTACCACATCATGAACTTTTACGTGCTGATACCCTCATCAAACTTGTATAGACTTCATTAATCTAATCTATTTAATAGTTGGTTCCGTGCTGATACCCTCATCAAACTTGTATAGACTTCATTAATCTAATCTATTTAATAGTTGGTTCAATTTTTGGTATGGTTGAGGTGATTAAATCACTCAAAATTTCCAATTTTTAAGGTTATAATTGATTGTATCATCTAGCCTCACCAGGTTATAATTATCATTAAGTTTCATGGTTGAGATAATCTCACATATAAGTATCATTAAGTTGCATAATTGAGCTAATCTCAACTACCAGTGGAAACTCACCTTTTATATGAGGTTGGGGCTTGTGTCTTAAAATATATCTCTTTATCTATCTTATCTATATATCTCCTTAAATATGTTCACTTTATATATTTATCCTAATTTAAATTTTAGAGCCTTACAATGATACATCTTTTTCAAATCAACTAGCCAATAAGCAAGGCAACTACATTGACACACATGTGTACTCCTAAACCTTGCTCTTTAAATTTTAATAAATTTAAAGTTCTTTAAATTATATATTATATTTACTAATAATATATTATAACATGCTCTTGGATATAGGTTAGTCAATAACAAAGCACACAAGTTGGTTATAAGTGAAAACAGATTATCTGTAACACACCTAGGTATGTATTCCTTTATTTTAAATTAGAAATTTCATAAGTATATTAAATGGGGTGAATTTATATGATAGGTATGGATTATACAACACCTTAATCTTATAAAATTGGAAAACATAGACCTTGTTTGTTCTTCTTAGTTTTTGACCCTTTCCCACTTTTGCAAGTCTCACATTTAATCTATCTTGTGACCCTTGGCTTATTTCTTAGTTTAACCAGTCTAGTGTTTATGACCTAGGCCTTATATCTTTCCCATAATGAATAAAATTTACATATCTTCCACATCTACAATCTATGAGCCTATACATACTCTCTTTCTCCTTAGAGACTAATGTCTAAGACACAAACTAGCATTGATGTTAGTGTTGTAACTTGGTACAAGTGTCCAATGCCCTAAATTCATCTATTTTACAAATGAAACATATCTTAGTGGTCAGCCTAGGTGATTTAATGTGAGTTAATTATACAAAGGGATTAATATAAATAAAATAGCATCCCTAATCCATTCCTCACCTGTGAAAAACCTAGCATTTATAACAAAGAGTATTCAAAGAAAATTAAATTGAGCAAAGCTTCCCCATTTTATCCCACTTATATATCATTCATAGGTATAACATGTTTATAGGTCTAGATTACTAAAGGATTATCCCAAGAGTTATATTTTACAAGTTAAAAACATAGTCATTATTGTAATTTTTATCACATATTGCATGATTGACACAAGCCAACATGTAGGTGAGAGCTACTTCAATCTAAATCCATCTTTAAATTATTGGTTATGTACGTAGCACTCATTGATAGAGAGGTATTTGGGTTCATCTCAACATCATGTGCCCACTAACCTATTTTTTATAAGGTCAATATGAAGATGAAGATCTAGGGTTTTACAATTTCATGAGGAGTGATAATCCATGACCTAGATCTAGATGCACTAGAGCAAAGGTGAAGTCAAACCTAAAAACATCTAGGTGGTTTCATACTTTTATTTCAATTATTCCATAAAAGATAATTACATCAAACCCAAATATTAGCTTTGATTCAACCATCCTAAGCTGATGTAACTATCCAAATCTCCAAAGGCACTTAATCCAAAATCAGGTGACTATTTCAGAATCATCTTCCATCTTACTTTTTGTGTGTTGTAGATTTATCATCATATTAACATCAAAAATAGATAAGTACATTAATTATTTATCATTTCCATACATATCTTAGTTTTACTTTTTATAATTAGCCTATTCTTACAAAATAAATTTAGTGTATGTTTATATATGATTTTAACACTCAATTTTCCTAGTGTATAGCTTATTATCACCCTTGTGATTAATCATTCTTATATTAACCTTTAATGTCTAGATAACCCTAATCTATATAAAACCATTTTAGGTTTAAACTCTTTTTTTCCAAGGGAAATAAGTTTTATCTTTATTAAAACTCTATCCCTTCCCTTTTACTTGTGTTCACCACTTTCATCTTCCTCACCCTTTAAATTGTAACACTTTATTTATCAAAATGGGTGGATACTATAGATAGATTTGTGAGGACCGATATGTGTATTTCATATTTTTGGACTTGTAGCTCTTTGACCTGTTGGAGACCAATAAGTTCCCCTTCTCCTTCAAGTCGAATTAGGTATTCAAAGGTAGATGGTGGATTTATAACTAGAGGTGTTAATGAATTACTTATTTTAATAGAGAATTGGAGGGGTGGATAAATAATTATTTTGGATCTTTATGTTTTCCTTTGAGGCATGACTTTAGTTATATACCTAGTCAAGCCTGAAGTTTTCACAGATGTCATTATGGCTAACTATACAGGTGTTGATTATGGAAATTGTAACTATAATTTAGCTAAATAATTTGGAGGGATTGGTTGCCCTTTTGGATCAAAAATAGAAACTAAACAAAAATTTCAAAATAGACTCTTTTTTTATCCATTATTTGAGTTGATATCAAAAGAATATAAGAATAAATTAAATTATAAAATGGTGACCTTGGAATGGTAGGTAGAAAATATACAACTTGAGTATCTACAAAAGTAATAAAAGAAGCAAGAGAAGAAACTACCTTATTGAGATTTTTTATTTCCTCTTTAGTGAGCATCTATTAGATTAGGGATCTATCTAAAGTTTCTTCTTCTTGTAACCTTCCCAAGCTCATTACCTTGGCCTTTTTTAGATATTAAACTCATTTTATCTTTATTATAGCCATAAATCTCTTTAATCATGAAAATTGTCTATTTTTCATTCACCTAAGTATTTAGACTTATGATCTTGTTTTATATGTTCCATGTCTATGAGTTAATGAAATTAATCCCCATGGATTGGTCTCAGGACTATAGGAACTTGGATGCTCATAACCTTAATTTAATATTTAAACTTTGTACATCTTATAAGATATCTCTAGGTATCAGGATGTTGATGCATTATGTGATATTAGATATGCAAGAACTAAGAGGTTAGAGACCTTGAAACCTTGAGACCATTAACTTGATTTTTTCACTTTAAAGATTTGAGTTAACATAAATTTTCCAACTATCAAACCCTCAGGATAATGAGATTGTAAGGACATAAAGACCTTAGGCTTTGTTTTGACCTTTTGGGTTATGGTTCAATGTAATTGTGACAACTATCAAACCCTAAGAGCTCAAAACCTCAAGGGATTTATATTTTTCATGATGCAAACATTTTCCTAGTTAATATGGTCTTTATACATAGACATCCTAAGTAATTCATCTATCAATTAGAAATAAAAATTATGCTAAGTTATGGTGCATTATAAGTAAAATTATAGTTCCACTTGTCCCTATCTTTGAGCTCAAAAAGTTTGGAACACTTATAAGGTAGGGCCTAGGCATGGATAATGTATAGTTATTTATGAATAGTCCTAATAACATACAAAAATTGAAGAGACACCAAGACATGATATATTAGCTCCATTAGTCCATAATTCATAAAGTCAATTTACAATAAAAATTATGAAATTACAAGGTTTAAAATGAATCACATTTGATGCCTAAGCTTTGATTTTCATGATTCAATATTTGTTAAACATTTAAGGATGATCTTATCCTTTTTCATATTAAAACCAATATCAAGTATGTTTAAGTTTTAATAGATCTTGAATAAGGATATTCAAACAATAGTGGGTTCCTATTTGAATTCAAAAAATGGGGTATGTGTGTGTGTGTGTTAGGGCATGTTTTAACCATTTAGAACTTAACAAGTGTAAATCATCTATTTGTTAAAGAGTTGAGTAGAATAAATTAGGGAAATAATATTTAATAAATATAGCCATTGATTTTTTACAAAATTTACTAGCTTTGAGGTTTCTAAAAATAGTAATAAATAGTGCAAGTAAGAACTTAACTAGAAAATAACTAATACTGATGATTTAGGTGATGAAAACTAAGATGGAAGCTTGTCTGAGTGTCATAAACTATATCCTAGTATTATAATCCATCTTAGATAGTAGTGTCATAATTGAACAGTAGTGACATTATTAGAAAAGTGGTGGTAATGTCCTAATATTGGTGGTAGTGTCCTCTATGAAGGACTATCTTGAGATTTTGGTTGCACCTATGTCTAGATCTCTAAGTTTGTTCTTATGTGCACAAGTATTGAAACCCTATATTTTTTTGATAATGACTAATTTATTATATAAACCCTAATAATACATATAGTTAGAGTGTCTAGTTGGCATAAGTTTAAAACTATGTTTGTTAGTAGGGTATAATGGACATCCTTAACACCCCACTATGAAGAGAGATGTTTACATATCAATAATAGGAGGAGGGATCAATCCTAATGTAGTTCTCCCCACCTAAGTGTTGGTGCAAGTGAATTTTTTTCTAGTATGATAGTAGCCTTGAGTGCCTTGAATGTGCTAGAGATACAATCAATTATAAATAGGAAAGGTATTAATTAAATTATTCATTAATATGCAATATAAATATGTATAAGATCTAAGATGTACATATGCTAAGTCTAAAGTAATAACAACTAGAAAGAAAAATCTAAGTTTAGAATGATCAATATCAAGATATAATATTTATAAATATATGATGTAGGTTATAGAAATATATAATATAGTAATCAAAACTATGCATAGGGTTCCCCAAAGTGGGTGAATGTGTCACATGAAGAACTTGTGTATCAGTGTATATACCCTTAGTGGGTAGATAATAGCAAATATAGATTAGTGTAGTGGACTTGAGTCCTGTAGCAATCTACAAGCACTCAACAAGAATAAGTGAAGCATGTATGTATGATAAAACTAACTATGCTAAGATAGCTAGCATATGTAGTGTCTATAAAATATAAATAATATAAACATAACAATGCATATAGTCTATGATTTTTTTTTTTTTGAGTAAATATTTGAATGTTTTTATGTTTTTTCATATTATATTATTTTTGGATTTTATGGATATAAGTTATGTATAGCTAATATGAAATTAAAACTATATACAAGGATCAAGAGAGAAGGAAAGTATGTATAAGAAGGGAGGAATAGTATTAACTGATGAGTCTCATGAGAGACTCACTATCACTATGGCCTATGTCAAAAAAAGGAATGGTAATCTCTTGTGTAGTGTGATTTTGATGTTGTAGTTAAATGTTGTTGTAGTGTGAATCTGATTATTATTCAGCATCAAAATCATACTAATATGGAATGCTAGAGGGAATTGCTTCATACCATGGAGTTGACTTCTCTAAATTGTGATTTGTAATATTAATTATTATTTTTCCCTTTTAAACTATGCTTATTATAGTCATATGGTAATTTTGAGACTCTTTTGTTAGAAATCCTCTTTTGAGTATGTTTTTTGGCTTAGCATGATTTTTACTTTGTAACTTAAATTCTTTATCTTTCTATAACATTTCCTCTCTCTCTCTCTCTCTCTCTCTCTCTCTCTCTCTCTCTCTCTCTCTCTCTCTCTCTCTCTCTCTCTCTCTCTCTCTCTCTCTCTCTCTCTCTGTCTCTCTCTCTGTGTGTGTGTGTGTGTGTGTGTGTGTGTGTGTGTGTGTGTGTGTGTGTGTATTACCTTGACAAATTGTATCTATGAATGATTTGCCTTAAGATATTCAATATATCCCAAACCTTTTTTACCAACATTTTCAACTTCTTGAATAGGAGTAGTGATGCCTTGGGCCTACTTACCCAAACTTTGACCATGACAATCAAACTATTGTAGATATTGTTTACCAAACCCATATTATGACATTTGAGCCTCATTTTGGAGAGGTAGATTTACATCTCTTACTTTCTTTACCTATGATTTTTGTATTGTTTCTTTCTTTGATCATTCTTTATGAACCTTTTATTTTTATGAGTTATGTTTTGGAAACCATTTTTGTATTATTTTCTAGTTTGACCCTTTTTGAATTTGTATATGTGCCATTATATGTTTCTTGGATGATGTATCATTGATTGGTGTAATTTTGAGTGATTCTAGTATGATAGTGGCCTTGAGTACCTTGAATGAGCTTGAGACTATAAATCTAGGTAATCTGAGCTTAGGTCTATTGTAGATGGTAATATGTATAAGTAATGAGAAAGAGGGATTGATAACTTTAATTGTGTTCAACTTGGAATTTGTATTTTGAAACTAATTTCCATATAATTGTTAGAGGGCTAAAATTCATGTATATATATATATATATATATTGTTATGATGCTTTTATGAGTGATAAAAGAGGTATAGGTTGAACTTAGGAAGATCTATTTTTTAAAATATAGGGAAAATGACATTAGTACAATTTTAGGGACACTAATTCTATGTGGTGCTAGTGTCCTTATTCTAGTGCTAGTGTCTAGCTAGTAGAATACTAGTCATGAAGGGCCATGATCAGGAAATGAGGATTTGGGACTAATTTAAGGCTAATTAAGGAAATCATGGATCATAAAAAGGATAGATAACTATGATAATAAGATATAGGATAGGTCTAGGGCTAAGCTAGGTATAAGTAGTCTCAAGTATCACTCTTAATACTTAAATAAAACTTTTGGGTGATTATATGGCACAAAACATTGTGAATCAATGGGTAAATACCCCTAAGTATTTAAGAACCCAAAATATTGATAATGCATCATAATAAAATTTTATCTCTAACAAGAAAAAAATAAGTAAACCAATCCCTATAAAAAGACTCCTCCCTCCCCATATGACATAATAACCCTTTACATTCTTGGTATCTATGTGTGTGATTTTGTGAGATTTATTTTCCTATTGTGATGATATTTTTAACAAAGTCCTAGATAAAAACTATATATTTTATTTTTACTTTAGATTTCATAACCAAATAGTAAGGGAATCCTAGTAATTTCTCTACTACTAGCCAATCATCCATAAGCCCGATAGAGATACATTTGAATCCACTCTAAGCCTTGAGCTACTATTAACTAGGCATCCATAGCCCTGATAGAGATTACTTGAATCACCCATATTTTATAAATTTACATTTTTTGTAAAATATAGATAGAAGAAGGGTTGGGAATCACCATTGGTTAGGTGTATGTATAAAAAAAAATTATTTTAATCCACACATACCTACCAATGTCCATCCATTTCTATGTTTATTATCTCACATTCATGTTTTATCATGTAATAGTGTAGTTGATCTTTGAAAATGGGAAGTCTTTCTAAAATTTGCATGAGTATATCAGAGTAAATCCCAAAGGTTGAGCAAATTCATTCATTCTAACTAGAACTTAATTTATTCATAGAACATACCTCAACCCTATAAACCCAATTACTATTGGAACAAATCCTTAGGATTTCCAATTGTGCTTCCTTTTATACTATCCCTTTGATTTTGTAAATTCTATAATAATTCCAACATAGGAAATAATTTGGTTTATTCTACAATTTTAGGAAAAGCTAATTTATAAATCATAACATCTAATCGACCCAAATAAAAATGGAGAAAGTAGGAAATCTATTATAGAAAGTACAAAAGATTAACATGTAAATTAGGAAATATATTATAATCCTAAATCTACATCTTCACTTACATTCATTAAAAATCATCTCCAGTTGGAGTAGCCATAAAATAATGTTTCAAAATTTTTCCATTGACTATAAAATCAAGGTCATTACCTTATAGGTCCTTCAAATGGAAGACATTGTTACCTAGTATCTCAAATATTTGATATGATGCAATACATAACGGATTGAACTTATCATGATGTCCTTTATTATTGCATATTTTATCCCATAAAACAATAGGTATAAACTCCTCAAGGCCTTAATTTTAGATTTATTTTCAAACCACCTCTTGATAATATCTTAGTGTTTTTTGAAGCTATGTATTGCTTCAATTCATGTATATTTCATCTAGACTATATCAAGAAGTCTATATTGGATTCTTTCATCTTCACTCATATATTCTTACATGAATATGTCTATTAGGATTTTAAGAGGGATGGGTAATATTAGATATTATCCATATACTAGCATAAAATGTGAAGGCTTGAGGGCTCACTTGTGTCTTGTTTTTTCTTCCCACAATTCATACTTTAGTATTAGATACCATTCTCTTGCTTTATCTTATGCTGAATTCTTAATGGCGTCCATCAGAGTCTTATTTATATATTCAAATAATCTAATCCCTTGTGTTTAATAATTTGTTGAAAACTTGATGGTGATTTGGTTTTTATAATCCTAATAAGTAAATTTAGTATATTAAAAAGCTCAACCATTATAAAAAACTAAATAAATCGGAGTGCCAAATCTACTCAATATATTCTCTCCCAAAATTTTGATAACATCTAGTTGTCTAGAATTCTTAGTGGCCATAGCTTTTGTCCATATACTGTAATAGTTAATAGCTATTAGGACAAATTTATGTCATACTAAATATTTTGGGTTTATTACCCTAATAAATTGAAGACCCCATTGAGTAAAAGGGCATCCTTAAATGACTAGCTATAGAGGCATGGTAGCATTCACTTTTCTTTTTCTAAACACCTAACATTCATGGCATCTCTTAGCATAGATGTGTCCATATTTGAATAAATAGGCCAATATTATACCATTATTAAAATGTAATGGATGTGTTGATGATTATAAATGTACCATAGGTTTTCTTAGTGTTTAAAGAACACTTATCATTTTAGAATTTATAAAATTTAGAGCATGATTTGTAGGTTTTGGCAATATGGTTACCAATGGTGAAATAGCAGCAGAGTAAGATAACTATTCCAAAATATTTATAACTTGGTGGTTGGGAGTCACCTTAGTCCATTCTTCATGAATATTTGTTAATTCTTAGTGAGTTATGTTTTTGATTTAAGATATATACTAATCTAAGTGGATATTTATAATGTATCTAAAACTAAAGTGACCTTGATGCAAAAAAAGAGTAAAGAGAAGGGTAGAGTAGAAAAGAAATGAGTAATTGCCAATTTTAGTCTCAAACATTATGATAAAGTATCAATTACCACTAGATATACATTTAAACACTATATAATGCAACATATTCTAATCTCAAATCTCACAACATATCATGATAACTTCAAAGGATAGTGTGAAGAATCACAAGAACCAAATCTTCTTGTCACTATAATCAAATAACAATTACACATCTGAATATAGAGCAAAATGAAATGAAGTATAACCTAAGATAATTCAAATAATATAGCATAAGCACAAATTAGAAACCCTATGATTAGAAAATGCTACTCAAAATTCAAGAACATTATTCAAATTTAATACATCTATTAGCAATTGAGAGAAAAAGCTACATTAGCAATTAACACATCAAAATAGTTAATCCTTATATAATTCCTTGATCTTATTAATTGATTCAAGTATATAAATTTTCTCCAAAAATATATCTCTTTTAAAAATTTTAATATGTGCCTTTATAGGAATATTAGGTAGTATATCAATCAGTTACAAAATATAGGTGTACAAAGATAAGGACAGTTGTCCTTACAAGCTCTAAAATACACGTATTTTTCCCAATCATAATGACCTAGAGGAAAATATGCTAACAAACTATCATATGCCTTTACAATGGAATATTTTAATTCAAAATGTTACAAAACTTTACAAAATATAATATTTTATAATTTGATGGTGGGGCCTCTAGCTGTCATTATTCAAGGATGCTCACTATTCTTTCATGATGCTCATCAACTAGTTCTAGATCCACAAAAAGCTTCACGATCTACTCTTATTATTGATTTACGAAGTCATCAAATTCTTTGTCATTCCTATCCATGGCCTCTTTAATGTTCTTGGATTTATTTATCCTTTCCCCTGCATTAAATATCATGTCCAAGATTTTGAGGTTTTTAGCCCCAGATTTGCCTTGGCTTTTTTCCTTTCATTTATTGGGTTACCAAAGTAGCCATGTTATTAAATTCTTCATCACTTATGTTTTCTAAGATGGTGGGTTATGCAAGATCCTTGATCATGCTTCTAATAAGTTGTTCAATTCTTGTAATTAATTTTTAATCTTCTTTTAAGACCCTTTCCACACCATTGTGCCATCTAATTAATCTTTGAACCTTTTCAATAAAAATTCTTATAATTGAGCTCAAATGTCCAAAATTGATGGTCTTGAAACCGATAATCTACTTCTTTGCTTAAATTTTGAGAGGATGGGTTATTTTATCCTCTGAGGCCTATGACTGGGTGACCAAGCTCTTAGCTAGTTCACATTACCCTTCCAATGCACTTTGCCTTAGCTTCATTGACTTAAGTACCTCAAACATGTCATAAAATGACTTGTTAAGTAGCTTAATTAGTGTATTTGATACTAATAAAATTGCCTATTTTTTCAAGTTTTCCTTCTCTCTTTCCAAATTCTAGATCCATTATTTCATAGCTTGGAATCTAGATTTAGCTTGTGTTGAGTGGGTGTCAATTAGACTTTCCACTTCCTCCTCATGAATGGTAGCCTCACCTAGTTACTGTCCACCCATAAGGGTTTGTCCTAAAAATGGTTCCACCTTTTGAAAGGTGAATTGTTATATCCCAACCACAACTATCCTTGTTATTCTTTCTAACCCATCTATTTTAGGGTTAAAATTGATGATGGTAATTGGTTCCTTAAACTTGGGAGGTTCTTAGACCTCCACACTTGAGATACTAGATGCTCTTAGACCATTTATATTTTTGCCTTTTAGTACTCTAATGGCCGTAATTCTCCTTTATTCTTTATCCTTCACTATATCCCTTATCTAAGGCTTCATATTATATTGTACTTCAACATTAGTAAAAAGTTGTCATGGCCCAAGAATGAGAAAATGAGGGGATCTTTTGTAAATTTCCATAGATGAACCAATTAGGAATAATTGGTCCATTAATTGGGAACTCATCACTAATATATTGACTTCACTAGTGGGATGAGTGAAGGTGAATCTTGATTTCTTCTTTGGTCCCACAAGGGCCAATGCTAGTTTTTCCTTCCTTTTCTCATGTGAGGCTATTGGGATAAGCTCTTTTCTTGTGTCTCCTTTGGGTTCCTCTTCCTTATTAGATTCATAGGCCTATACAATTTCCTTAAGGCCAACCTCATGTGTCTCTTTTAGTTTTAGGGATATCAATACTATGTATTAAATTATAAATGGTGGCCTTTGGGGCATTGTTGAAGGTAGGGGCCCTTCCCCAGGTCTTTCTTCTAGTTTTACTTCTCCAAATTTCTCCTTCCCTTTTCATTGTTCACCTTAAACTTGATTAAATTATTTTTGAGTCTATGGTTGTGGTTTCTCTATTTGAGGTTACTCATGGTTTATTCCAAATGGCTTAGGTAGTAAGTGATATTGTAAAGGATGTATTTGCCATGTTTTCCCAGATGGCTTGTTATCTTTGACCAACCTATATTCAAGCTTAATATTGTGGCCTTAGATCTTGGCCAATACCTCTTCATAGTTTTTAGACTTAATATATGGTGTCATGGACACTTAGTTGATGTACATATTATATATTTGAGAGATTATCTTACCTTAGATGGTTACCTCCTACATTCAATAGATCCTACATCTAGAATTCATCTAGTTGGAAGCCAAATGAATCTCTATGTGTGGACATAAATTCCACCTATTTATAGTATTTTATTATGGTTTTCCTAATATTTAATGGAAGGTGTGTAGTATACCCTTGATTTTCTCCTTACAAGTCCTTTTAATACCATATGTGAGTTGGGAGGGAATCTCTTACTCTACAAGTTTGTTTAGAACATATATTAGTAGCTTGTAAGGTTGTGTCATGATTCCTTCTATCCTGATGATTGTACAATTAGGATAATACCATACATCCCAAATAATTTCAACATACCTCTTGATGAGGGGGTGGATCTTAGGCATGGAAACATTGGTGATGGCCTCCACTATAGCTGGGTAAACATAGTCATAAATAAACTGCATTTGATTCCTATACTTGAAGATGTGCATCTTGGAATAGTAATTTGAAATGGTTATCTTACCCTTTGGGTACCATTTCCTAACCCTAGGGAATGTAATTGAGGAAATAAGGACATAAATTAGGTATGACATCATAAATAATTACTTTAAGGTCTTTATTTTGATGGTGTTGAATTGTTTTGCTAAGAAGACACTGATTAAGTCTCAAATTGGAGGGGTAAGTTTCTCCTCCACCATGAAGTGCACATATGGGACCTAGATATTATTCACGTAAGTAGTTGAAGGGGCATCAAAGGCTCAGTTAAATAGGGTCATTATTACCCTAATGCCCTTTTTGAATTAAATGATATAGATTTTTCAATCAAGGCTTCTAAAGATATGAAGTCTTTGGTGAAGCTAGGGTATGAGGATAGAGTCTAGGTCATGGTTATAGGTCCACTCTTTGATTTTGGAAAGGTCCACATGGGGGAGAGTGAGCTTGTAGTACTTATTAAATGTGATAGTGGAAATGTAGGCTACCCCTATTAGTTCCCCTCGCTAATTATCCATTCATTTTATATTCTACAATCACTAAATATGAGGGCAAAGTCATCAATATAATGTAATACCTCTGGTTTTGTCATGGTGTGATGAAGGCCAGCATTTGGACTGAAACCAGGTCATAGTGTCACTTGCTAGTGGTGGCATTATTATGTTATTCTTGTGAAATGGGTGGTAATTATTCTATCATGAATAAGAGCTTATACTAATTCCTAATGCCTTGGATGGTCCAATTTGGTAACCTTGAAGATCTAACCCTTATTGTCTATTGTCAAATTGAGCTCGGTATCTTCCTTCAATTACTACTTGCTAGTTTCCATGGTCTTTGTATTTGCTAATCATTCACACTATATTATAGGTGATCTTTATGAAATATCTCTTACACCTAAAAAACATAATTAAGTTATCTTTTGATCAAATTCTAACAAATTGAGTTTGTTTTGGTCACTTTTGTGTAAGGTTTAGGGTTTTGAAGCATTAATGGTGGAAGATATCGAGGCTTTGTCTTATTCATGTAATATATTTGAATTGGACCTTTGCCTTTATACCTTTGTGTTTTCAAGCCCACAAGATCTCAAATTTTGTCTTTTTCTACTTGTGTGGTGTTTATGTGGCACTGGTCTAGACCTTTCATGGAATTTTTCATAAATTCCATTTAAACACTAGCCATTGGTATTTTAAAAATACCTTCTTCATTTTGCATAGTAGGATTAAAATCTTGGAATAGTGTGAGCCATTGATTATAATTTGGGCCCTTGGATGTGATTAGTTCTTTTTGTTACAAACCCCATGGTCCTAACACTTAACATATTCATGTACCTTCTTTGTGCTCTAAATCTTTTTATTAGTCACTCATCAAACATGGATCAACCATGTGGTGAGCTCATGAGACTTCAAAAATTCATTAGTAACTTCACACCATTAGATCAAATCCAATGATAGGGTGTAGACCATTAATCTATAAAAAAATTCCCAAATGTTAAGTCAGTACATTATTAAAGTCATGATTTAGGCTTAAGTTCCTTAATTTATAACAAAGGGGTGAGGGTCTAAATAAACTAGGCCACCACATATGAATGCCTTTGGTTAGCTTATACTTTATGTGATAAGGGCTTCCCCTTTTAAAATAAAACTTAGCATTAGCTCATTTTTTAAAGGTTCATGATTATTTTAAATAAAATGCCATGAGGACCCTTCCATATGAATTTAGACTAAGTTTTTAGATTATAATACCATTTCAATATTTTTCAAGTCAAAAGCTCTCATTTTGAGCATGTTTTAGCATTTTCTTTAGATTATGGAGCCATTTTTGAGTTAAAATAGGATTTTGGAATGCCATTTAAACACTTAGTAAGATATTTTATTAGATTAAAATTGATAGTCTCATAGGTGTCAAATTCACCCTTGCAAGCATCAATTCATGATCGCATGGATGTCAAGTTTAATCCAGTGAAACTTTCATTTTAATGGGCTTAAAGTTGATCATCACACAAGTGTCAAGTTGGTCTTTTCAAATTTTTGAATGATGGTCACACAAATCATCAATTTTAAGTTCATTAAAATCTTTAGGGATAAATGTGAAGATGCCACTTGGCATTTCTATGAGGATTCCTAGGGTCTCGATGTTAATTCACTCTATTGGATCAAAGTTAGTGATGAAGTGTTAGTCATCGATCATGATCTGGGAGCTTGCTTGTGGTTGGTTGTTTTATCAGGTGGGACCCATTTTCTTTTATTTATTAAATGTTAAGGTGATGTGTTTCAATGTTTTGAGACTTTCATATCCTTTTGACTTTTTAATTATGCTTCACTTCATTCAATCAGGTCCTAGTGAGTAAGCAGGGATTATCAGATCACCAAAGATGCACATTATTTAAGTCAAAGTTTAGGCTATTATTAATTTGTTGGATCAAATTACATGACTAATTGATAACCATAGGATCCTACATGATGCAAAGAAGTTAAGTTAGGACTATGGAGACATAAAAGACATAGGCTTAAGGTGTTAAGACTAAGGTCATGATTATATTAATAAATACATCAGAGCCTTAGTATTAAAACCTTAGGCTAAGTTGGGAAATATATAAAATGACCCTGAATGAGGACATTAGTCAGGCCATAAGGAACTTTATAAAAGGGGGAAATAAAAAAGGGGATTAAGTTTTATAGTTGAATTGTGTTAAAAACATGACTAAGCCTAGAATATGTATTTTATTCTTAAGTCCATAAAATCTCAAATTTTAAAATGGTTCCCACCAATTTGGTTCTGACCTTTATTCAAATTTGGATTGAGAGTTTTCTATGGTTTTGTAATATATAATTTTTGAGAACATGCACCATGGAACCTATAAATAAAATCCAAATGAACCTCATTAGCATTTTTAGTCTAGATTAAAGCAAATCAAAACCACATAAGCCTAAATTTTAATAAAGTGGATGACCTTCAAATTCTATAAAAGACCTTGACATGCTAAAATTTCCATGTTTTATTTTAAGGGTTTCTAAAGGGTCCCAATTCAAAAAAAATGGGGTATGTTGGTCCCAACAAATGGAAAATCATGGGGGAAACATAGCAATATGTTAGAACTTATGGACTCTGATCAAACTCATAATTAGGTCATCCACTTCATTTGATCAATATCATCATCTAGACCAGGTCATAGTTGAAACAAACCTTGCACTTATGGTTTTAAGGTCAAATATAAAGACATATATAGATTATGTGTGTGCTTTGATTTCACTTACTATTTGCCATGGGGTTCAAGAAATAATTTATAGGTTTCATGTCTTCAATCACTTATATTGACCTATAGGATGTTGAGATGTTCATTAAAAACCATGTTTTTAACTTAGGGAAGGCTTGGACATTGCTCTGCTACTATCTAGGTGTTTATAGCCCCAATAAATATGCCTTTGGATTTAGTCATGACCTTGCTCCATTGCCAGATAGGCATCGATAACCCTATTAGAGATTACCAAAATCACTTGTGCCTAAAAGCTTTTGACTTTGCATTAAATCCTTATTTTGTATTTTTTTTAATGCTTATAGCTAGGTTGGGAACTGGGATAGCTAGGTTTTAAGATTTAGTCAAGTATTTGATCCTTTGTAAAATCACCTATGGTTACAACTCTTATCTGAGGCAAGGATGTTGATTAAGTGCTAATTTGGGGTATACCCTAATAATTTGAGTTTTCACCCCATAAGTGAAAGTCTTCTTAAAACTAGTTTGAGATAAATAAAATGGTTAGGGTTTCATGAAATGATTGTCCTTATCATTAGTCTTAACTAATTTTTCCATGCTATAACATTATGATTTATGTTTCAGAACCATGATCATCTTATGCATGGGGTTCATACATAAATTTCCAAATTGGGGGATTGTATTCAAGAAAAATTCATAACTTCCAAGCTCAAGATTGTCCCTAAGGACTTATTGGAATTAAGGAATAAAGCAATAGGAAAGAAACACACAACAAAAAGTAGGAAATAAATATAGCTAAGGAAAACAAATAAATATGTACATGTCTACGCACAAACAAGGGAGGAGAAGGAAATACTATAACTAGCCTACCTACACTAATATAATAATCTTATAGTTTACTCCATAAAGACCCCAGGAGGATCAGTAGAGAATTAGTGTTTGAGTTATTTCCCATTGGTTGGCAACATAAAATATGATCCTTATAAGTCTTTGATCTTGAAGGTGTTGTTCCCAAATTTATCTACAATATAGTATAGGAAAATCCATAAGGGTGCAAATTTACCATGTTTTCCCTTATGATCAAATGCTTTATCCCAAATAAGAACCAGGTCTCCTTATCTAAACACCTTGATTTTGGAACTTTTATCAAACCATCTCTATACCATGGTTTGATGCCTACTACAATCAATAAAGGCCTTCTCTCTCACATCCTCCATCTAAATTATATATAGTAATGTAGAGTTGGCTAGCTCTTAGCTCTCCTCTATATATTCTTGCATAAATCTATACATGGGCAACTTGAGATTGATAGGAAAGATGGATTATTATCCATAAACTAATAGAAATGGTAAGGCTCTTAAGGATTTCTCATAACCACCAAGTTATAAATATTGTGTAATAGTTATCTTACTCTATTGTTATTTCACCATAGCCAACTAGATTTCCAAAACTTGCAACTCATGCTCTATATTTTCTAAATTATAAAATTGTAAGTGTTATTTAAACACTAAGAGCACCTATGGTACATTTAGAAGCATCAACAGGACAACTCCTAGTGGTGCTAGAATGAGGGCTTGAATTCTTTGAATCTTTAATAATCTTAGTTTGTTTTATCTAAAGATCAATGTATCTTTATGTTTTTTTAAGTGAATTCTTTGCTAAAACGTGTAAATATCATTGATCTTTCCTATTTTTAGTGCATATTTATGCTTCCTTTGAAGTTATTTAGGAATTGATGCTTATTTTTGGTAAATTTAGTTTTAACTTTGAAAGTCCATAATATTTGAGGTTAGGACAACTTGTTTTGATCAAAGGTGGGCATATCTTTCATAGATCTGAGTTCCTTTAGTCTTAGACTTGCAAAGATAGACCATATTTATGTAGTTCAATATATATTTGAGCTAATTCAATTAAAGATCAATGTCATTTACAATTTTTCATGTCACCTTTGTAAAATAAGCTTAATGTGTAGGTCTAACTCTTGTTCTTTATAAAAGTTAACTTGACACATTGTATTTTAGGTAGGATCTTAAAATTTAAAGATGGAATTACCAAAGATCAAAACTAGATCATACTCATTAAATAGAGAGCCTTTAGTTGAGCTCAAGGTACATAGAAGAGCCAAACATGATAAAGGTGAACATAAGATATCTAAGTCTCTTCTAACTTTACCTCTTCAAGGTACCTATGACTTCAACCTTCATCTATGCATGGCATGGTTGGGAGATTATTTAATTAATGTGTTAGGGCTAGTTCATGATTTCCCAAGAAACCCTAAGAAACATCTACCTACATTTAGTCCAAATAAAATAGTAACTACTAAGGAGAACATAAAGTCTTTTAAAGCTACCTTAAGTTTAATTAATGTTGTACATGAGGATGTAGCATGTAGGCTATTTCATTTCACTTTTAAATATGTAGCTTATAAGTGGTTCTTAAAATTTCATGATAATTACATTAGAAGTTGAAATGATTTAAATAATGTGTTCATTCATTAGTTTGGTAAGATTATCAATCCCTATGTTATTTACCATCAATACACTACTATTAGAAGTGATACCAATAATCTTATCAAGACATTTAATGCTATGTTTCAAAATGTGTATAGTAGAACCATAGAGCTTTATAAGCCTGATGATGTTCTAGCTTTGGAGATCTATAAAGATGCAATGGATCTTATCACCTCTATATTCTTGAAGAGATCCATCCTAGCTATAGCTTCATTGACCTAGGCCTACTTTGAATCCATAACCATTAATGATCAAATGTATCCCAAAGGGAAAATGGATCAATTAGTCCCAAATGTGAGGCTACATATGGTTGTGATGCACTTATTCCCTAATAATAACCAAAATCTCCTAGCCTTAATCCAATTTCCAAACTTAAATCAATTAACTTTAATTGATTCAACCCCTAATCAAAATCCAAGATTCTTGAGTCATGATACTAATGGATTTAGTGCAAGTGATCAATGATCTTTAGTACCAACTATAGGTGCTAACAAAAACTAGGTGCATAATTCTGAAACTCCTAAAAATGAGAATGAGCCTATCTTAAAAATGGTTCAAAACTTAAGCAATAATTTCCTTCAATTTTAGAAATAATTAGGTAATATTGGAGAACATATTGATATGAATTTCTCATTTTAAAGGTTTAATGGGCCAAACAACATATTTTAGAATGATAGTTTTCAAAATAACAAGGCTAATGAACCATCTTCTAGTAACAAGAATATGGACATTAATCTTACTAATATTACATTGCCTAACTGTTTTAGGGTAAATTACACAACCAAGCATGGGGAAATTGATTGTAAATAATTTTTTAAAGCCTTTGAGGCTTTCCAATAGGAGTTGGATAAATTTTAGGTAGTCCTTAACAAATAAAATGGTGCAAGTTCCTCTAAACCTAAGTCACCTGATCAAACATTTATAGTGGATACCTTTGATTTCCCCTTTCAAGAGGAAAATGAACTTGGTGAGATTATTGAGGAGATACAAGCCTTTCAATAGTTATTAATGAATACATATCCATTAATTGATAGGGATTAGAGGCATCCTTTGACTAGCTCAACACCTCTAAATAATTTTGGTACTCCTCCAGACACTTGTTCAAGAAACAATCCTAAGCCACCTAAAGGGAGTATCACTAAACCCAACATTTAAATTCCTAGTTCTTCTAGGACTGATTATAACATAGTTGAATACATGAAAAGGGTAAAAGTTAATTTTACCTTGCATGAACTCACATAGACAATAGAGAAAATGGAATTTCTATTGGAATCACTTAAGTCTAAAAATCTACCACAAACTGATCATGTTAATGTGACTATGCACAAGGACAAGGCTAAATCTCCTCCTTTCTTACTCAAAATTAGGATTTTTGGTAAGAACTTACATAATTGATTATTAGATTTAAGAAAATCTACTAATATCATGCCTGAAGGTATATGTAAACAACTAGTCCTAACCCCCATTAAGTCTAATAGAGTGGTAACTCAATTGGATAAATCTAGAGTCAAATTTGTAGGAAAATTATTAAATGTTCATATACAACTTTCTTTTGAGCCTAGGGTGCAATAATTCATTGATATTCAAGTGGTTGGCATACCTGATGTTTATGAAATCTTATTGAGAAGGGAGTGGACTAAGGATTCAAATGGTGACATGTCAATAGACTTCTCACATCTATGGCTACCTTGGAAGGGGGTCCATAATCATGTTAGGGTTGAGAGAGAACCAATAATGAAACATATGATAATTAAATATAATGTTGTCAAAGAACTACTAGTTTATGGGGATTCAAAACCAGTGGTTAACTAGGTAAGAAGCAAATACCAATGTAAACTCTCATACTTGAAAAGATATAAGTTCAAGGTATGAGACTTGATTGAATCCTTTGATGCCTCAACATCATTTCCATCCCAAGGGAAGAAAACCAAGTTATTAATGATTTCACATTTTCTATAGCTAGCCTTATACCTAACCAAGATTTTCCCAATTTTAGCATTGAGCTAATCCCTTGTCCTTTAGTGCCTCATAATATTAACCATTTTCAAGTTTTAAATGATGATCAATAGATATTGTATTTTATAACCAATTCTAGAGCATTTTATGCTCACATTATTGATGAGGCCAATGAAAATACATCTAGGGAGGATAAATTTGATGGTAAGTTCATTTAGTTGAATGACAAAAAAATTACCAAAGGGATGATTGCTCTAGAAATACTTTTTGATCAAGAAAAACTAACTGAGGTTTCCAAGGTTCCCAAGGTAAGTGGGAAAGAATATAATCCTATTGATCTTGGCCTCCATGAGTAACCCTATCTAGTAAATTTTGGAAAGGCCTACATAAACATTGAAAATAAGAAAACTAAAGAGCTCTTTTCCCAATATAGGGATGACATATCATGGTCCTATGATGAATTTAAAATCTTTGATCCAAGGGTCATTACACATATTATACCCCTTAAATAAATATTTAAACCATTCAGGCATAAACAAAGTCCTGTAAACCCTATCTTAGAACCCAAGATCCTCAAGGAGGTCAAAATATTATTAGATGTTAGGATAGTCTTCCCCATTAGGCATTCCACTTAGGTGGCTAATTTCAATAAGGAAGAATAATGATGATATTAGACTTTGTATTGACTTTAATAACATAAAAAAAGAATTAAAAAAAGATCAATATCCCCTCCCTTCCCTAGACAAAGTGATTTAATTTATTTTAGGTTCAACTATGATGCATTTTCTTGATGGCTTTTCAAGATACAACCAATTGTTGGTTGATAGAGAGGACATGATGAAGACAACTTTCACTAGAAAGTGGGAGACCTTTACCTACAAGAGAATGCCTTTTAGATTAATCAATGCAGGAGCCACCTTACAAAGAGATTTAGACCATGCCTTCCAAGGCTTGATAGGTAAATACATCATTATTTATATGGATGATCTAACAATTTTTTCTAAAAATAGGGAAGCTCACTTCATGCAATTCCAACAAGTTTTTAAAAGATGAAGAAGGTATGGCATCTCGTTGAACTCCAAAAAGAGTATCTTTTGTGTTATTGAAAGAAAATTAAAAATGTTATAACCAAATATGGGATCTCTATATATCCTGAAAGAGTGGAGGCCATATCTAGAATAGAACCTCCAAATAGTAAGAAAGAGCTAAATTTATTCTTTGGTAAAATAAATTTTGTAAGAAAGTTTTTATATGGTTTTATAGAAATTATTAAACCAATGAATGAAATGTTGAAGAAGGATGCCAAATTTCCATGGAATGAAGATTTTAGAAAGGAATTCAATGATATTAAGAAGGTCATTAGTCAAGCTCCAATTCTCGTAAGTCTTGATTTCTCAAGGGACTTATACCTTTATTCTTTTGCATCTAACCACACTATGGTAGTAGTGTTAACTCATAAAATTTAAGGGTGTGACCATCCAATTGATTTTATGAGTACCAATTTCAAGAATGCTATGTTAAATTATTCATTTATTGATAAATAAGCATATGTATTAGTTAAGGAAATTAAGAAATTCAGGCATTACATCTTTAGAAATAAGGTATATGCTATCTTACATGACCCTGACACCAAACTTATGTTAAATCAGAATGAGCTTGGAGAATGAAGAGGTAAATGAATGCTAATTTTTCAAGAATATGACTTGGAGATGAAAACAACAAAATTGGTATGGTGCCAAGGTTTGATCTATATGATTAATAATATTAACCCTAGGCTGAGTATTATGCAAGTAAATCAACAAAACTTTCAAGCTAGTGAGTGGTATGATTAAATCATACACTTTCTAATAAATGGTACTTATCCTACAAGATTATATAGGGAGAAAAAGAGGGCCCTAAGACTTAAGGTAACCCACTACTTGATCAAGAACATGGTCTTGTATAAAAGAAAATTTGAAGGGGTTTATTTAAGATGTGTCTCACAAGAAGAAGCCACCCAAATTATGATCATCTTTCATGAAAAATTGGATAGTGGAAATCCATCTAGGAGAACCACAACCCATAAAATTCTTAGAGATAGCTATTATTGGCCAACCATTTTTAAGGATGCTCACAAACATGTGAGGGAATGTCACTCATGTTATATATTTAGCATGAAGGATCCAAAGGTAGCAATGCCTCTGCAACTAGTCATGATTTACAAACCCTTTGATCAATAAGGGTTAAACTCTATTGGGGTGATCAATCCTAACTCATATAAAGGTCACAAGTATGTCCTTACTACCATAGACTATTGTATAACATGGACTAAAGCTGTAGCCACTAAATAATGTAAGACAAAAGAGGTGATCAACTTCTTGGAAGAAAACATCTATACCAATTTTAGAACTCTAGTATCTGTAGTATGTGATAATGGATCTACATTTATATCTAGAGAGATGACCAAATGGGCTTATGATAATGGCATCACTCTCAAGTTTGCATCCAACCATTAACCCCAAGGGAAAGGATTATCTAAGTCAAAAAAGAAGAACCTAATGAAGGCAATTAAGAAGTCTACTGAAGATAAACTAAGGACTTAGTATAAGCTCCTTAAATTTACACTTTAAACTGATAGGATAATAATCACCACCTTGGTCCATTCTTCATGAATCTTTGTTGATGTTTAGTGAGTTTTGTTAAGCTATAGACTAATCTAAGTGTATATTTATAATGTAGCTAAAACTAAAGCAATCTTGATGTAAAAAAGAGTAAAGAGAAGGGTAGAGAAGAAAATAAATGAGTGATTGCTAATTTTAATCTCAAACATTAAGACAAAGTATCGATTGCCACTGAATATGCATTTAACCAATATATAATAAAATATTCCTTAAGCTCAAATCTTACTATATCTCAAGAAAACTTCAAACGATAGTGTGAAGATCACAAGTAAGAACCAAGTCTACTTTAAGGATTTACCACTATAATCAAATAGCAATTTCATATCTAAATATAGATCAAAATGAAATGAATTATAACCTAAGATCATTCAACTAATCCAACATAAGCAAAAATTAGAAACCCTGTTATTAGATAATGCTACATAGAATTCAAAGACACTATTCAAATTCAAGACATCTACTATAAATTGAGAGAAAAAGTTACATTATTAATTAACACATCAAAATGGATAATCCTTATAGAATTCATTGATCTGATTAATTTCTTCAAGTATATAAAGTTGCTCCAAAAATATATTTTTTATAAATGGTAATACGTGCCTTTATAGGAATATTAAATAGTATATTAGTTAAATTACAAAATACAAGTGTACGAATATAAGGATATTTATCCTTACAATCTCTAAAATACATGTGTTTTTCCCAATCATACTAACCTAGAGGCAAATATGTTAACAAACTAACATATGCCTTTACAATGGAATATTTTTCTTCAAAATGTTACTAATTTTTGTAAAATAAGATGTTTTTTATTTGATGGTGGGGCCTCTAGAAATCGTTACTGAAGGATGCTCATTATTCTCTCATGCTTCTCATCAACTAATTTTAGATCCATAGTAGGCTTCATGATCTACTATTTTTCTTGATCCTCCACATCATCAAATTCTTTATCATTCATATCCATGGCCTATTTAATGTTGTTGGCTTTATTTATCCTTTTCCCTAAATTGAATATCATATATAGGACTTTTTTATTGTTATCCCTAGATTTTCCTTGGCTTTTTCCTTTGATTTTTTGGGTTACCAAAGTAGCCCTGTGCTTAAATTCTTCATCACTTATGATTCGTAGGATGGTGGGTTGTGCAAGATCCTTGAGCATGGTCCCAAGAAGTTTCTCAATTCTTATAATTAGTTATTTATCTTATTTTAAGACCCTTTCCATACCATTTTTCCATGTACTTAAGATTTAAACCTTTTCAATCACAATTCCTAGAATTTTTCTCAAATTTCCCAAAATGATGGTCTAAAAACCTAGGATCTACATCTTTGCTTGAATGCTGAGGAGTTGGGATATTTTATCCTTTAAGGCCTACCACTGGGTGAATAAACTCTTGGATAGTGTACATTTCCATTCAAATGCACTTTAAATTATCTTCATTGACTTAAGTTCCTCAAATGACTTGTCAAGCAACTTAATCATTGTATCTGGTACTGATAGAATTGTTTGTTTTTATAAGTTTTCTTCTCTCTTTCCAAATTTTGGAGCTTTTGTTTCATACCTTAGACACTAGATTTATCTTGTGATGAGTGGGACTCAATCATACTTTCCACATATTTCTTATGAATGGTAGCCTCACCTAATTGTTATCCACCCATAGGGGTTAGTCCTATAAATGGTTCCACCTTCTGAAAAGTGAATTATTCTATCCCAACCATAGTTGTCCTTGTTATTATTTCCAACCCAACTATTTCAAGGTTGGAATAGATGGTAGTAATTGATTCCTTAAACTTGAGAGGTTTTGGGACCTTCACACCTAAGCTACTAGATGCTCTTATAGAATCTAACTTCTTGCCTTTTGGTACTCCAATAGCCACAATTATATTTTCTTCCTACTCCTTCAGTATATCCCTTATTTAAGGCTTCATATTATCTTATACTTCAACATCAGTGACCCTTTTCATGGCCCAAGAATGAGAAAGGGAGGGGATATTTTTTAACTTTACATAGATGAACTAGTTAGGAATGATTGGTCCATGAATCGAGAACTCATCACTAAATAGATTAACTTCACTAGTGGGATGAGTGAAGGTGAATCTTGGTCTCTTCTTTGGTCCCACAAGGACTAGTGCTAGTTTTACTTTCCTTTTCTCATGAGAGGCTATTGGGACAAGCTCTTTTCCTATGTCTCCTTTGGGATCTTCTTCCTTATCAGATTCATAGGCCTCTACAATTTCCTTAATGGCATCCTCAAGTGTATCTTATGGTTCTATTTATTTCATGCCTATGTATTGAATTAGGGATGGTGGCCTTTGGGGAACTATTAAAGGTAGGGTCCCTTCCCTAGGTCTCTCTTCTAGTTTTAATTCTCCAATTTTCTCTTTCCCTTTGCCTTGTTCACCTTGAACTTGCTTAACTTATTGTTGAGGTTGTGGTTGTGGTTGCTCTATTTGAGGTTGCTCATGGGTTATTCTAGATAGCCCAAGTAGTAATTGATACTGTAAAGGATCCATTTTACATGTTTACCTAGATGGATTGTTATCCTTAACCAACCTAAGTTCAAGCTTAATGTTGCAGCCTTAGATCTTGGCCAATACCTCTTCATATTTTTTAATCCTTAATATATATGGTGTCTTGGAAATTGAGTTGATGTACATATTCTAGCTTTGTGAGATTTTTGTCCCTTAGATGGTTACTTACTAAATTCTTTGGATCCCACATGTGGATTTCATCTAGTTGGAAGCCAATCTAATCTCTATATATGGACATAACTTTCACCTTTTTCTAGTCTTTTATTATGGTTTTCCCTATATTTAAGGGGAAGGGGTAGAGTAGACCCTTCATTTTCTCCTTACAAGTCCTATCAATGCAAATGATGAGCTAGGAGGTAATCTCCTACTCTATAAGATTTTTTGGAATATATACTAAAAGCCTATAAGGTTGTGTCATGATTCATTCTATCTTGATGACTGTACAGTCAAGATAACACCATACATCCCCAATCATTTCAACATACCTCTTGATGAGGGAGTGGAGCCTAGGAATGGGAACACCTGTGATGGCCTCTACTATAGTTGGGTAAATTCAATCATAAATAAACCACATGTGATTATTAGACTTGAATATGTGTAGCTTGGAATAGTAATGTGAAATGGTTGTCTTGCCCTCTGGGGACTAGTTTCTAATCCTAGGTAAGGTAATTGAGGCAAGAAGGGTGTCAATTAGGTATGACATCATAAATAATTGATTTGAGGTCTTTATTTTGATGGCATTGAATTATTTAGCTAGGAAGACACTGATTAAGTATCCAATTAGAGGGGTAAGTTTTTGCTCCACCATGAGTGCACATATGGGACCCAAATCTTATTAACATAAGTAGTTGAAGGGGCACTAAAGGCTCAGTTCAACAAGGTCATTATTACCCTAATTCCTCTCTAAATTTGATGATATGGATTTTTCCTTCAAGTCTTCTAATGATATGAGGTCCTTGGTGGAGCCAAGGTTTGAGGATAGAGTCTAGGTCATGGTTACTATTCCACTCTTTGATTGTATAAAGGTCTACATGGGGGAGAGGGAGCTTTTAGTACTTGTCAAATGTGATAGGGAAAATGTAGACTACCCCTAATGAGTTTACCTCCCTAATGATTCATTTATTATTTATTCTACAATCAACAAATATGGGGTCAAAGACATCAATACAATGTAATACCTCTTGTTTTGTTGTGGCATGATGAATACAAGCCATTTGGACTTCAACCAGGTCATAGTATCACTTGCTAGTGGTGGTGTTCCTCTATTCTTCCTATGCAATGGGTGGTAATTATTCTATCATAAAGAAGAGCTTGGACCATTTCGTAATGCCCTGGATGTCCAATGTTGTGAGGTCTAATTTAGTATCTTTGAAAGCAATCTCTATGAAAGATCTCTTGTACCTAAAAAACATAATTAAGTTCTCCTTTGATTGAATTGTAACAAATTGAGTGTGTTTGGGTCATTTTTATGTAGGGTTTAGGGTTTTGGAACTTTAATGGTGGAAGATATCCAAGCTTCATATTATACATGTCCTATATTTGATTTAGACCTTTGCTTTTATACCATTGAGTTTTTGAGCCCAAAAGATCTTAAAATTTGTCTTTTTCTACTTACGTGGCATTTTTGTGGCATTGGTCTAGACCTTTCATGGCATTTTTCATAAACACCATTTGAACACTAGCCATTGGTGTTTAAAAAATACCTTATTCATTTCAAACCTTAGGATCAAAATTCTAGATTAGTGTGAGCCATTGATTATAATCTAGGCCCTTGGATGTGATTGGGTCTTTCTATTATAAACCTCATGGTCATGGCAATTGGCATGTTCATATACCTTCTCTGTGCTCTAAATATTTTGGTTACTGGCTCATTGAATATAGATCAGCCACGTGGTAAGATCATGAGCCTTTGAAAAATCATTAGTGCCTTCATATCATTGGATCAAATCTAGAAATGGGGCACAGACCATTGATCTATAAAAAATGCTTGAACATTAAGCTATTACATTATTAAAGTCATGATTTAGGTTTAAGTTCCTTAATTTATAATAAATGGGTGCGGTTCTAAATAATCTAAGCCACCACATATGAAATCCTTTGGTTAGTTTATACTCCATGTGACAAGGGTTTCCCCTTTTAAAATAAGACTTAACATAATCTTATAGTTTTAAGGTTCATGATTATTTTTTTTAAAAATCCATGAGGACTCTACCATATGGATTTAGACTAAGTATTTAGATTATAAGACAATTTCCATATCTTTTAGGTTGAAGGTTCCCATTTTGAGCATCTTTTGAGAATTTCCTTCAGATTTTGGAGCCATTTATGAGTTAAAATAGGATTTTGGAATGTCATTTGAACAATGAGTAGTATATTTCACTAGATTAAAATTGAAAGTCTTGTAGACATCAAATACACCTCATGGGTATCAATTGAAGATCATGTAGACATCAAGTTTAAGCCAATGAAACTTTAGTTTTAATGAGCTTAAATTTTATGGTCATGTGGGTGTCAAGTTAGTATTTTTTGACATTTGATTGATAATCACATGAATCATTAGTTTTACGCTCATTAAAATCTTTAGGACCAAATGCAAGGATGCCACTTGGTGTTTCTCAAGGCTTCCCAAGGTCTCAGTGTTAATTCACTCTATTAGATCAAAATTGGTGGTGAAGCATCAGCCATCGATAAAGATCTAGGATCTTGCTTGTGGTTAGTCACTTTGTTAGGTAGAACATTTGATTTTAGTTTTTGAATGTGAAGGTGATGCATGTTGATCTTTTGGTACTTTCATATATTTTTGAATTTTAAATTATGCTTCACTTCATTCAATTAGGTCCTAGCAAGTAAGCACAGATCATTGGATTATCAAAGATGCATGTTATTTAAGTCAAAGTTTGGGTTATCCTCACTTTGTTGGATCAAATGTCATGATAAAGTGACAGTCATAGCATCCTACAGGATGCAAGGAGGTTAAGTTAGGGCCATGGAGATATAAAAGAGATAGGATTAAGGCATTACAACTAAGGTCATGATTATATTAATGAATATGTCATGGCCTTAGTATTAAAACCTTAGGATAAGCTGGAAAATATAAAAAAGGACCCTACATGATGACACTAGTTAGGCCATAAAGAAATTTATAAAAGGGGGGAAATAACAAAGGGGATTAAGTTTTCTAGTTAAGTTGTGTTAAAAACATGACTAAGCTTAGAATATGTGTTTTATTCTTAAGTTCATAAAATCTCATATTTTAAAAAATTTCCCACAAATTTGGTTCCCACCTTTATTCAAATCTTGATTGAGGGTTTTCTAAGGTTTTAGAATATAGAATTTTTAGGAACACATGTCATGGAACCTACAACTAAAATCCAAATTAACCTCATTAGCAATGTTAGTCTAGATTAAATCAAATTAGAACCACATAATATTTCCTTTTAACAAAGTGGATGACCTTCAAATTCTATAAAAGACCTTGACATGCTAAAATTTCTATGTTTTCTTCTAAGATTTTCTCAAGGGTCCTAATTTTTAAAAAATGGGGTATGTTAGTCCCAACAGGATGGTTACATTTCCTAAGGGGTATCAACTACCTATATTTTGATGTAGATTGTCCAGGATGTTTGTGAATTCTTATTTTGAAACAAACCTCAAGTAGATGCCTTTATAGTTATTTTGGTATATAAATCCTTTATTTTTTCATATAATGAGTTGATTTGATCCTAAGGGATCGTTTTTACTCTCTTTTTAACTCAAGGGAACATATACACATGAGTAAGTAGTGGATTATTTGAGCATACCATTCACCACCAACTACTTGAGTCTCATTATTTTATTCAATATAAATGTGTGGATTAGTCTCAATCAAGAGATAAATGGTTTTTTGGCCTCTTACCATCTTGGCTAGTTTGATATCAAGATAAGACTAATGTAATTTTGCCATCCACTTGCATCTTCTTTTACCTAGTTCATTCTAGTTAAGTGTGATCTTGATTTTTGGGTCAAAAATGATGGCATACATCATGTTACTTAGAATATAATGCCTAAACTTATCAATATATTTGATTATTATGTATATATATTTATCTATCATTGATTATTTAAACTCTACATATTTTGATATGGTTCTCATAAAGTCAATCATATACTTATTATCATCTATATTTTGCATCATTATAGTTGTTATAGTGTGCTCTGAGGTAAATGAATAAATTTATAATCCTTAGTGAAATCTAGGTTGAATAGAATAGGAGATTGAGAAATGGTAGTTTTTATATTTTGAAAAGACTTATTGGATTTTTTTATCCATTCTATTTTAGCAACTTATTTCAATATGGTATTTAATGGCTTAAAAAACTATGTAAATACATAAATGATTCCTTATAAATTTTATTTTACCAAATAAAGACTTCAATTATTTCTTATTGTTAGGTGTCACAGTGGAAATGGCCTAGATTCACTTTGGGTCAATGGAAATCCTATCTTTAGTGATGATATATGCTAGCAATTTTCCTTCATTGACTCTGAAGATGCTCTTCTTTGTAATGATTGATAATCCATATCTTATACATCTATCAAATACTCTATTTATATGGCCTACTTGATTAGCTCTATCTTTTGAAAAAAAATTAGGTCATTTATATAAATGATGATGCATTTGCCAAAAAGTCCTTAAAAATTAAAGTACATACCTCATTAAAAGGTTGTTCCTACATTGATTAGGATAAAAGGCATCATTATATATGCAAAATTTTCCCACTTCATGAATTTATTCTTCATTATGTCTTGTGCTTCTACCATCACTTGATTATATCTTGAGAATCCATCCTAGATCCACTAACCATTTTAATTATCACAACTAGGGATGGAAATAGATAGTTTTCCTTTTCTAATGATCAATTTAGATTTCTAAATCAACATAAAGCCTCATCTATCCATTATTCTTCCTTATTGGCACCAAGTTGGATACCTAGGTAGAGTGCCTGAATGGAAATAAAATATTAGCATCCAATAGATTTTATACTTTTATTTGTATGAGATGTTCTAAAATTGGATTTACTAGCCTCTATCTTTACCTAAAGGGCTTATGTTCTAGCTTCAGTGGTAAGGTATGTATGATAACTCTAGGATTGAAGACATTCATATCCTTATGTGTTAAGGTGATCACATCTTTGTATTCTATTAGAGAAACTTTCAAATTTTGTTTCTCACATTCATTACAACTCAGACTAAGGTTCACATACTGGGGATGCTATTCAATTTCTAGATTTTCGTTGACATAATAAAATTAAATTAATTTAAGCTATTTTTTATCTTGATCTTATGGATACACATAGAAATATCTCTCTATGGAAACCATCCCCATGGGAATGTGGTTCTCTTTCAGTTGTAATATGCCATTTTCTCTTATATATGCAATGTGCATGGGTTCAACATCCTTTTCATCTATTATTTTTTATTCAAATGATCTAGAACTATTCATAAATTAGATATTATGCTAATAATCCTCAAATAGTTGAAATTTATCAAAATTTTATAGGATAGAGGGTCAATGAATGAAGTCCATCTACATTTTTTATTATTAGAGTAGTGACAAATTAGATGTTGAAGCTACTAGTGAATATGTCATCTAGTTTCCTTCCCTTGAGGTGTCCCTAATGTTGAATGATTCAAACTATTTGATCATGTCCCATGATCTATTCTTTTAACTCTTCAATTATGTGAGTTTACATTGATAATTCTTTCTAATCTAGTTAACCACTAGCTATAAATCATTAAATATCTACACTTGCTTAAAATTATGATTTAATGCAAACTATAGACTAAGGTTTAGGCATTCATACTCAGCTCAATTATTATTACAATGGAATTATATCCTATAGGTAGTTAGATATTACTTCCCATATGGTTCAATAAAAGTTACGTCTACACATGAACCTTGCTTTGATCTACTATATCAAAATGGAGAGTCCACAACTAATAAGGACCTTCCAATTATAATTCATGAGGTTCTTTCTTGGTATTGAAACTATACACACCTACATGTGAGGATGTGAAGTCAACCTTTTCATTATTATAATTGTAATCTATGATTAGGTAATTCATCTTTGGTTCTCTATTTACTCAAATTTGGTTGGATACACCTTTCCAAGGTATCCATATGTGTGATAAATCTATGGCTATGGATCCATTCAGTGTCTTTGACGAATATAGACTCTATATAAAGCCATAATATTTTATAATGTCAAGGACTAGAATATATATATATATATATATATATATATATATATATATATATATATTCTAGTCCTTGATATATATATATATATATATATATATATATAGTTGTATACATGGATCTAAAGTAAGTTAGATGTGTAAATTTTTAAGCCCTCTAACACATGAGATGAAAGACTTGTCTGGTTTTAGGATGACTCTTGTTGACTTGTCTAGGGTAAAACCCAATTTATTTTATATAGTTTTAGGCATCACATTAGTTAAGGATCTTGAGTAAACCAAATAAATATGTACTTTCTTTCATATAATTCTTATGATTAATAAAAAAAGGGATACTTCAAAAATATCCTTATAAACAACCATGTTTGTATGTGTTGTTTTTATTCAATATCTGATCTTCCAATCAAAGCTTTGAGTATAAATTCTATTTGTTCACTAATTTGTGCTAGTTCATGAAGACTGATATTTTCCTTGATCTTATTCATGTCTTAAAAAATATTATACCATCCTCTACTTTTGGGATTTTCACTTTAAAACTAATCATTCCCTTTTGGAGGGGGTGGATTGTTATTAGCCTTAGGATCTAGAGGATTAGTAACACTATTGTTTTGGGGCATGGAGGTCATATAAGGATTCGTGTTCCTCAAATTGTAATTATTCCTTTGAAACTATTAGAAATCATGGATCCCATCTATATTTTCCTTCATTTCATTCTCATATTTCAATAGGAATGGGAATTCATATGTCTTAAATACCATGGCTTTGATGGGAGGACCTAAAGTTGGTAGAAGATAATGGCTTTATTTTATTTGAAAATTCTTCATGTCTGTTTGTTTCCTTTTAAAAGGTCTCAATGCTAGTGAAAAATTATATGTAGTCTAGGTCACCATGTTGTGTAGTGTTATGGACTAGGGACCAATTATGAAGGGTTACTTCAATAATATTTATCTCTAGAATCCTATTAGGTGGCTACTACTCTATATTGTTTCCAGGTCTATTGAAAGGCCTATTATGCCTTTAAAATGCAAAGTTTTTTATTAGAATTATGTCCCATGGTGTTTCCCATTTACTTATGCATTCTTAAAAATTCATTACTTAGCTTCTATACCATTCATTGAATGGCATGCAATTCTAATTTTTTGGAATCAATAGAAATACCTTGCATAGTAGTAGTCTTGGGTGGTGTTATATATTGGTTTAGAATTTGTTGGTTGGATGCAAACATAAGATTGTTTAGGAAGCTAAGGTGTTAAGTGGGAAATGGGCTAAAATATATTGGGTGTACACCTAGTTATGATTATGATTTTGATCCTCAACATTCTAATTAGCAATTGGAATTATTTTGAAGGCTAGAAAAGTGGAACCAATATTAAGTTAGGGGAAGGTTTGTGACCTAAGTTTCATTTTTTTTATCAATGCTGATAAATTTAGCATAAGCTAAATATAGCTTATCAAAATTAAGCACTCTATGGATAAATATAGTAGTCGTAGGTTCAAAGGCATTCTATGTATATTTTAAGGTCCAATGCCTCATCATGTCTATAAGAAGCTTCAAGTTAGGTGTACATATTTTGGAATCTTGTGTTAAAGGTTCAAATTGGTTCATTAAATTCTCTCCTCATGCTTTAAAATTGTTGGTATGTGACACTTGAACTAGTGACTTGTCATAACTATGCTAAAAAAGTGTTTTGACATTGATAGCAAGATGTAATTAAACCTCCTAAAACATAAATAAAGCAATCAAAAGAAACATATTATAATGTGAAGGGAAAGATATTGTAGGCTATGTATTTTTGGGTTACATTTAGTATTCCCAAAGTAGTCTTAGAATACTTTAAATGTTCTTTAATAGTCCTACCTACTAAGGAAGAAAATGAAGGAAGATAATTTTCATGGTTTCTAAGAAGATCATGCACATCTTCAGGGATGATAATAGTAAAACTAGTTAGCCAGGTTTGGGCCATTAGGTGTAGAGGAAGATGAGATTATATATTTGGAGAGTATGATTGAGCCCAAGGTCATCTTAAGACACCATTATCTAACCTAAATTTTACATGTATTTTAAAAGGTGGATATCGTAATTTAGTGTCTGAGGTGGACCTTGTTAATCTTTTGAGTATATCTAGTTTAAATTGAATTATCATTTTATAAAGAAATAGAGGTTTGGGACCTCTTTATAACAATAGATAAATTCCTATTGATGTGGATTTTATGCATAATAGGCAGCCTTATGAGGTAGACTCTAAGTTATAAGGTATTGGGTTTTGCAAACAACCTATTTTTGGAATAGTTATGAGAAAAAAATTGTTTACCTTAGATGGTTTAGATATTATATGAATCTAGATATAATTGAGATGGATGTATTGATGATGAATCTAACCTAAGGTGGGTAGGATCAATATAAACTCAAAAAATAAAGAAAGGTAGGGTATGAAAGAAGGTCTCTAGATCATACGATATTAAACCTTTCTAAGTTGTCTCTTAAACTAAGGATGGATAAGTAATCATGAACCAATGTTTGTTGCAAGATAATGTAAGAATGCCCATAATAAAACATATTTAAGATTCCAAGGGAAAAATAATACAATTAACATTATCATATATAATAAAATATTATTGAATTTGGTATAATGTAATTACACGTCTACAAAGGGAAATTATGATTATTACACAAAAGCATTAAAATTAGTAATAGCATAATATGAATAATTTTTTTCAAATAATAATCATTCACAAACAAAATATTAAGATACTAATTTGATGGAACTTCTTACAAGATTCATAAGTTTGGAGAAGAACAAGATTTGCACATCAAGACCAATTGTAGAAGAATCTATATAATTTATTATTGATCTTAATATCCAATGTTCTCCTCCTTTTGGGATTGGGAGGATACAAATATATATAATCTTAGGGAAGGGATGCCTCATCCTTGAAGAAAAGTTTAAATTTACATCTCTAATGATAAAACTAGTGTCAAAATCATGTGAAGCATGTATGTAAAAGGTGTATACATAAATAAGATCCCTAGACCAAAATACTATATATATATATATATATATATATATATATATATATATATATATATATATATATATATATATATATATATATATATATATATATATTCAAAATGTTATTCAAAATGTTGTATAGTCTTATGGTTGCACTCTAGTCACTATCTATAATTTCATAAGGGGCATTGATAATTTCTCTTTACATTAGTTACTATTGTGATTCCTCATTTAACTTATGCATCACCTTCATTTCCTCTTTGGATAAATCTATAAAAGATTAAAAAATCCTCTATATACTTTGTGGGGTCACTTGGACTATGTTTTGTCTTTTTTTTTCCAAGGAGAATAAGTTTTCTCTTTTTTTTTCTAACTTTATCTCTTACATTTTACTTGTGTTCACCACTTTCCTATTTCTCACCCTTTAAATTATACCATTTCATTTATCAAATTAGGTATATATTTTAGGCATCTCGGTGAAGACCAAGTTTTGTCTTTCATACTTTTATCCTTATAGCTTTTTGACCCACTGGGGATCAATAAGTTCCCCTTATCCTTTAGGTTTACTTGGGTATTTAGAGGTAAAGGCTAGAGTGATCATTTGAGGGGGATTTATTATTGGAGATTTTAATGAATCATTTATTTGAATAGGGAACTAGAGGGGTGGATAAATAATTTTTTCCATCATGAGGTCTCCATTTGATGGGTGACTTAGACTATATACTTAGTCAGGATTGAAGTTAGCATAATTGTCATTATGGCTAACTGTATAGGTGCTACTTGTGGTAATTATAGATCTAATTGACCTAAATACTTTGGAGGTAATTTTTTCCCTTATGAATCAAAAATAGAAACTAAATCAAATTTTCAAAATAAACTCTTTTATTTGGATCCATTATTTAAATTGATGTCAAAACAATAGAAGAATCAATTGAACTAGAAAATGGTGGTCTTGGAATGATAAGTGGAAAATATATAGCGTATTTATAAAACTAATAGAATAAAAAGTATTAGAAACAAACATATTGATATTGTATCTTTTTTCTTTAATGAGAATCTATTGGCTTAGGGTTCCAACTAGAGTTTTTTCTTCTTGTAAGCTTCCAAGGCTCATTGATTTAGATTTTTATAGATATTGAACTCATTTTTTGAGTACTCTATCCTCACATATCTTTAATAATGACACTTGTCTATCTCTCATTCACCCAGGTAGTCAAAATTATGACCTCAATTTATATGATCCATGGATGTGAGTTAACATAATAAATTCATGTGAAGTGATATCAGGACTATGATAAATAAGAGGCTCAAGACCTCATCTATTTAAAATTTAAACTATGTACATCCTATGGGAGATCTCCAAGTACTGAGATGTTGACATGTAGTGTGATCTCAGATTTTTGGAGACTTAAAGGCTTAGGACCTCATAATCTTAGCTCCATTAACTTGATTTTTCCCTTTGAAGCTTTTGGTTAATAAATTTGTGCCAACTAATGAGCCCCACAAATGTCTTGAACACTTTTTCCATATTAGTTTCCTACTTTCATAAGCCATATAGCATTATGTTTTCAAATTGTTTTAAATAGTTAAAATTATGTATTGGAATTAAATATATGATAGTTGTTTATTGATTTAGGATGATTTTTCTATAAATGTGGTTTGAAGATGTTTTGGAGAAATAGGTATATAACATAGATCATCCTACAACAAAAGGAATCTCATTACATAGGCTATCATGTAGCCATTACATGACTAAAACCATAGATGAACAGTTTTTGATTCTCTTCCAACTGACTCATAAAAATGAATCTAACCTATATGGACATAAATAAGGAATTGGTTAAAGAATAAAATATCCTTTTTTGTCTTGAAACAATGTCACAAGATTCATATAAAGAATGTCTTTAATGAAAGGAACCAATTTCAATTATCCCAATTTGAATGTATCTTAGAATAGAATATATTTACTGTTTTGCACAAAAAAATATCCTCTATAGTATATAGATATGTAGTAGTAGAGTTGAGAGATATATAAAAATAGTATATGTTGAATAGAGATTATCATAAATACATTGTGTTAAGCAATTATTATTGTAGCTTCTTACAATAATTTGGTGTTTCACTTTTAATTAATATGAGTGAAAAATTCTAAGTTAAATTTAGTGTTTTAAGGGGAAGGGTTGAATATGTAGTTGGAAGGAGGAAGGGCCCCCTTTAGAAGGCTACAACAATAATCCAACCTATTTGTTTAGTTAGGCATGTTATTTAATTTCCTTAAGCATTATGTGTTTTATTTCTGAATCATGTGAGTTAAATTCTTGTTTAATATTTATTTAAGGAAGTTTACATGCATAAGAATTTATTTTACCATACTTTTTTTATGTTTCATTTCATTTATTTCACTTCAACATCTTAGATACAATTAACAAAATGTCAAATTAGAGATTAAGTGTGCACATACAGTGACATCATCCTATCAAGTCTACATCCTTGGGTTGACATTTAAATGAGGTAGAAGGTATAGATACATGGTTACTCTCCTTGTTAGTTTTGATCAAGAGAAGTATATTTTATTGTGAATCAACTGCTAGTCATTTTTGGCATTGTTGTTGGAGAAGGGTGTCACACACTTGTAATCTTCAATCTTAATAGCAATTGTTAATGGATGTTTATTATTTTTCTAAAGCTTTCTATTTTTATAGATTAAAGATTTTCTAATTTCATAGTTTAAAATTTCCCTTTTTTCAAGTGGAATAGGAAATTTCAATAAAAAAACCCATATTACTAACCCTATGTAGGCAGGGAGGGTAAAAAGTTAAAAAAGAGAGAGTGGTTGATGTATGCAAAGCAAAGGGGACTATATAGGAAGATTTTTGATTTAATCATTGAATGTTGTTTCAAGATTAGATATTCATCTTGAAACAACCAAGGAATAAGAAGGAAGTCCTAAAAATGACTCACAATTATTAATAGAAGAGGTAGAGAAGGAAGAATTGTTGACTGGATTTGTAGCACAAGTTGGAGACCTTGAAGAGGTTCATACCCTTGGAAGAGACCCACATGTACCACCTCTAATAATTCCAAAATTATCACCTCATACTAAATAATTTTAAGTTCACTTCCATCCATCACTCAAATTTATTGCTAAGGAGGCATTCAAAGCTATTTTTGTTCCTAGAAGAAACACCAAGCCAATAGAATTTTCTAATTTAGAGAGAATCTTTGCCGAGACCCTAGTGGAATATTTTGAAACCTCCACACCATCCCCATTATATAGGAACCCATAAATTATTAATGTAAAAGATAAAGTCTCCATCTTCTACACCCCAAGAAATAAAAGAATTGATAAGAATTTTAAGCATTGGGTAGCAACAACCTCCCATCCACCAACATAAAGAGTATTCATGGGGGATCACCAAGAAGAAAAAACTACCAATGAGACTGATACTTTCAATTTTTATATCCTTACTCTTGATGGAAATGAACCCATGAAGAATATTTCTCAATCTACCCTCCCTGCCTTTAGAATAAAATCATTTGAGGATCTAGATACATTTCTTTTTGAGTTCCACATCTTATGCTGCAGCTATGATTATAATCAAGATGCTCATAAACTCAAACTATTTCTAGTAACACTCAAAGATGAAACACTTAGATGGTTCATGGGACTTGGAAAGGATGTCATTTATACTTGGGAATAAATGAAGGAGAATTATTTTAATGAAATATTAATACTATTATAGGGGCATAAACTATAGGAGAGATAAAATGTTATGAATGACACAAATTGATGATGATTCATTGGAGGAATATATGAAAATATTTTTCTTCAACTTGTAAAAATCTAAGAAAACCACAATGGATAAGGAATTAGTCAAGCTAATATTCTTGAAAGGGATTAGAGATAATTATCTATAAACACTAGATCTAATGTCTTGTGGTGATGTTTTTACACTACCATTCGATGAACTAACATTTATATGTATGGACTACTCCAAATCAACCATGAATAGAATCAGGGGCAAAAATCTCCTTGCAACATCTACTAGAGGACTATCTAAAGGTGAGGTCAGTAACATGCTCTAGGGTATGAATCAAGACATCATCAGTTACCTATCTACTCATCTTGATACATTACTTACACAATGGAAGTAAGAAGAAACTAAGAAAGCCTTAGCCACCTATTGCCCTAAATGTAGAAAGAATAATGCAAATTACACATGCCATTCCATGAAAGCTCTGGTAGTTAGTATTACTTAGGAAAATATTGAGATAGTAGAGCTACATGCTATAAGAGAATATGAAAACCATGTGTTTTCTATGGCTTAATAGAAACCATGTGTATAATTACCATGTATGACATAAAACTTTATGTTTTTAAATTTTCAATTCTCAAATAATGCTCAATATGATTCTTAGATGAATCTGCCTAGTCTAAATTGGTCCCAAATAAATTGGTAGCTACCTCATAATTAGTTATGGGATAATTCTAAAACCAATAATGGTTCTATACATCTAATCCATGGCAACAATAATGGAGAGATAATCAAGGCTTTGTTGAGTAAATACAACAACAAGCCATACTACCAAACACTAAGTAACATATTTAAACCATTTAGTTACCCACCCAACCCATGCCTAATCCTATTGATAAGTCAATTTAGCTGACATAGTCCACTGAAATAATGCAATATTTAATATACACCTTAGATATTAATCAAGTTTAACTTCACTCAGGTCATGTTCTTCCATAACCCACCTCACCTATAATCATAGAAAACTTTAAACCAGATTTACTCCATACTAATCCACAGCCACTTATAGCCAATCCTAAGCCAAGCCCATCATAAAATCAAAAATAAACTACTAGTCCTCTTTTTATAGAGAGATTAAACATATGACTTCCTGAATAAGAGTTTAAATTTGATATTTTATGATAACTCAATAATGTGGGTCAAAATCCCACTCTTTCAAGCAATAAAGGATGTTCCTATTTACAAAAAAGTTGTTCAAGATATATGTTTGAAAAAACTAAGAAGAAATAAGTATCCTAAAATCATCTAGGTCATTGGCCAACTAGCAAATATTATGTTGGGAAATATAGTTCCCCCAAAATATTCTAATCTGAGAAGTCTTGTAGTTAATGTTAGCATCCACGGCCAACCCATCTCAAATAATTTAATTGACTTGGGTGTATCCATCAACATGATGACCATGGAGACCATGCAACAACTGAAGCTTACCACTCTTTGTCCAACACCCACCATCCTCCAGATGGCTACTAGATCAACTATTAAGCCTAAAGGAATTATTGAGGACCTTGTTATCACTATGGAATCTTGGAAATACATAATAGACTTTATTATACTATAGTAAAAGAGTAATTTAGGAGGTTATAATCTATATTTGAGTGCCCATGGTTAGCTAACATTGATGATTTTATTGGATACAGGTCAAGAAAAATGTTAATTTCCTATGGAAATGACACCAACAAATTGGTGCTATATCCACCAGCTCAACCTTCCCTAAATGATGGACCAATACATTATATTGATGACTTTGAAGAAGCTATATTTTTATATACTCTCTATATAATTTATCAGAGTATAGCTCTATAGGCCCAAGAATAAGACACTATCTTTACTGGTATCCTAAAACAAAACCTATCGATAGTATCCTTTAGCTACCAACCTATTAGAATGTACACCATGCCCTCTTTAGAATACCTTTCTTGATAATGATTTTGTTAAAACTATAAGAGATATTTGGACATTCCATAAATTACTTCCCCATTAATGCACTTATGCTCCTTTAATTTCCAACATAGAGACTATGCTTCTTTAACAAAGAAAGTAGACATCTTACCAAATAAAACTCTCAACACCAGCACTTTCTTAACACCCTAGAAATAAGTCAGTTACTTAAAATGATGAGAAGGCACACAAAAAAAATTTATTTGGATTACCATGCCATGAGAGGAATACCCATATATTTATGCATGTATCATATTTACATTAAATAAGAATGCAACCCTATTCACTAAACCCAACGATGATTGAATCTTACAGTCAAAGACATTGTCAAAATTGACTTGTAAAAACTCTTAGATGTAGGATTTGTTTATCCTATCGTAGATAACCAATGGGCCTCTCCCATAATGATTATCCCTAAGAAAGGGTGAAATGGTGTATTTACATTAACTATCAAGAGATACATGTTGCTACTCAAAAGGATAAATTTCCCCTTCCATTTATTGATCAATTCTTGGATACATTAGTAGGGAAGAAGTAATTTACCTTCCTAGATGGATATAATGGTTATAATAAAATGCAAATTTCTCCACAAGACCAAGATAAAACCACTTTTACTTGCCCTTGGGGAACCTATGCCTATGTCATCTTACCATTTGGTCTTTGCAATGCCCCAACTACTTTTCAAAGGGTTGTGTTGAGCATATTTTTTATCTTTCTCCTGACTATGTTGAAATCTACATGGATGATTTCACTATCTATGGGCATACATTCAAAGAAATGCTAACCAACCTGGAAAAAGTTCTTTAACACTACCAAGACCATTAATTATCTCTAAGAAATGAAAAGTGTTACATGCTTATGATTGAAGGGATTATGTTGGGACCTCACATATCTCTCGATAGAATTCAAGTTAACCTAGCAAAGATAAATATCATCAAGGATCTACCCACACAAAATAAGTGGAAATATGTTAGAAGTTTCTTAGGACATGCTAGTTATTATAGATGATTCATCAAAGATTTTAGTAAAATTGCCACCCCATTATTTGGATTGCTTACTAAAGATGTTGAATTTACAAGGACTGATGATTATCAAATTATCTTTCAAAAAATCAAAGAACTTCTCATAAAAACTCCTATTCTAAGAGGACCTAACTAGAATAAGACATTTCACATTCATACAAATGCATTTGACACCACTTTAAGAGTTTTTCTTAGCTAAAAAGATGAATCTCTGAGTTATGTAATTTATTTTATCAGGATGAATTTTTAGGGGCTAAACTCTACTACACTATAACAGAGAAAGAATTTTTAGCCATCATCTATGCCATTAATAAATTTCAACACTAGATTATAGGTTACTAAGTATTCATCCACACTGATCATGTAGCAATAAGTTATTTAATAAATAAACCTAATATAATAGGTATGATATTTCATTGGTTGCTTTTGCTATAGGAGTTTGATATTACCATTGTCGATAGACTAGGTAAGGAAAATGTAGTGGAAGATTTTATATCTTAGTTTTAAAATTATGAGCATAGTCATATTGTTGATGATTCTTTTCCTAATGAACATTTATTTGATGTAACAATTCAATCTCCTTGGTTTGTAAATATTGTTATCTTACTTTAGGATCACTACCATAGCATTTCTCACCTAGGGACAAATAACACCTAATCTAAAAGAGTAGACATTATTCTTGGATTATAAGATATCTCTTTATCACTAGACCAAATTCAATTATGAGAATATGTATATGAGAAGATGAAGCTTATGACATTCTTAGAGCCTACCATGATGAGCCTTATGGGGGTCATTTTGCTACCAAATGGACTACCATGAAAGTACTCACTACTAGATATTATTGGCCTTCTTTGTATAAGGATGCCATGATGTACACCCATATATGTGATTAATGCTAGCATATGGGAAAGCCCACTCACTCTGATGAAATGCCATTACAACCACAACTAGTTCTAGAACCCTTTGACAAATGGGGACTAGATTTTTTAGGTACCATTGATCCTAAATCCAATAACAAGGAATACATACTAGTGTGCATTAATTATGTCACCAAATGGGTAGAGGTTAAAGCCTTAACCCATGCCTAAGATGAGAAGGTAACTGAGTTCCTCTATGAATAAATCTTCACTTGGTAGGAGTACCAAGAGAAATAGTCATAGACCAAGGGCTGTAGTTCACATCAGACCTCATAACTGGCTTGGTCAAGGAATATGAAATAAAACACAATAAATATACCCCCTACCATCCTCAATAAAATGGTCAAGTGGAAGTGACAAAGGAAAATATCCTCACTAAGACTGTCAGCCTGCATAGAAAGGATTGGTCAACTCATCTTCTAGAAGTAGTTTGGGCTTATAGAACCACTTGGAAAACTATAATTAGTTTCAATCCATATGAACTAGTTTATGGTAAAAAGCCTATTTTTCCATTGATTTTAAACATAAGACATTAAGGATAGGACTAAATTTGGGCTTGGATATTTACCAAGATCAAAAAAATAAGATCATGTACTTGAATGCACTCGATGAACTAAGAAAGGAATCACTTCATCATATTAAAATAGTGCAAAGACAATGTGTAGGATGACATGATAAGAACATCAAGACTAATAATTTTAAACCAGGAGACTAGGTACTCCTTTGTATCTCTAAATACAAGGATCATAAATGAAATCTGTAGTCTAAATGGCTTGGGTCTTCTAAGATTGAATAAGTTTTTGACAATGGATATGTAAAGCTCATAACCATTGACTCTATTTAGATTCAACTATTTGTTAATGGCCACATGATCAAGATATATAAAAAACCATTCTCCAAGGATATTATCACTCACCAACTTCTTGAAGAACAACATCTATCTCTTCTTCATGAAGCAAATCAACCTGTTCATATAGCCAAAAGGTATTTTTGTCAACCATTCTCTAATATTTTTCTAGAATAATAAAGCTTCCTATAGCCAAGAATAATTAATTCACAATGGCTTTGTTAAAGATGAATAAAATCCTACCCTCTATATTCTTATAATTATAGTTGAATTTGAACCATAAAATCTAAAAAAAATCAAAAATTCAGCAATGAAAACATTCAGGGATTGCTGACAGATGTTGTCTCAAAAAAATAGGTCATTATCTTATCAACATTCATTTAAATAAAATAAAATAAATAAAAAGGTAATACTACAATTAAAATGTTTGTTTTCACTTTTTTTTCTTTTATATTCATTCCCTTGGAGTAAAAATACATTTTCTTTCTTGCTACATGATAGAAAACTTGTTGCTATAGGTGAAAAACTTGCTACTAAATGATAAAACATGATGTTGTAAGATAAAATCTTGATGCTACAAGAAACATATCTTGATATAAGATGTATTCCTACATTCCATTCTATAGCATGCATTTTTTCCTATTTTAATGCTAGCATATGCTATGACTACCACTTTGAAACATCATTGGCACATTTATGAAAGGTATTTCTATAAGTAATATGGTAATTATTCTATATTTATTTTTTATCATGCATTTTAATTATTTCTAAAGGTGATGAGACTTAATGCTATAAATGTTCTATTATATCCTCTCCTTATCATGCTTTCTTACTATATTCTTTATTGATTTGACCATTAGCATAACTATTACTGCCCCCCTTACTCTTACTATGAGTGTTTTGTGCATGTCAGCTTTATCCCTCGAGGATAAGTGACAGATTAAGTTGGAGGGATATTTTCCATTAATTTAAAAGAATTATTTCACCTCTCAAATCAAAATTTGAAAATAATTCCAATATAACCAAAACCCTTGCTAAAGCACCATGACATGCAATTCACAAAATATAGGAGCTAATTTATTGAAACATGAACCACTGGATATCACCCCTTGACTAACAGCTCAAAAATATTGGCTTTGTTTTGGCATATAAGATGGGCATAGTATTTATAAAAAATATAGGCCCTAGATGAAATAATTATGAAAAAAATTTCTAGTACATTACATAATATCTTGGCCATGATAAAAGGGATGGAAGTAAAGCTGACAAAAAAAACCATCAGTAGAGTAATGAGACTACCAAGAATAGGGGAGGAATGACAAGACAAATTTGATGCTAAGGATAAGAGATGAAAGTTTATCAGAGTACATGAACACCTATAAACCTCAAAGCATGGCAATATAAGGTTGTCTCTACCAGGAAGATGGGCTAAGACTGTTGAGTTTATCACTAGATATTTCATCTATGAAGGAAGGTATTCTATGATGCTTGGCCTACACTTCTAGTTCTTAAATCATTTATGGCATGGAATGGAGATAAAAATTCCCAACTTATTACTTTACATAATCACCAAAATGTTGAAGGATTTTAAAAAAGTTAATTCTAAATCTCTTTCCCACCATTATCTCATCCATTTACTTGCTCAAGACTATTTGTAAAGAAATAGACCCAACATCAGTTGGGAGGAATTTCTCCAAGTACTAGGAAATGAAGAGAGTGATAGAGAAGGATATAAACTAGAAGAAGAATTGGAGGTTAAAGAATAAAGATCAGAAGAAGCCCTACTTATAGAACCACAAGAACTTGTAGTATAAAACCATCTTGTAACCACATAAGAACCTATATAAGAAGGTATTCATGCAGCAACACAAGAACTTGTAGCAAGGACTAAAGAAGGGACTTCTAGAGGCAAGGAATCTAGAAGGAAGAGGAAGAAACTCATTCTCTACCCTAATTTAGATGAGTCTAAGGAGGAAATTCCACCTTCTTATAAAAATACCAAGGTAACCCTTACTCCTCATAGATCTCATATATCGAGGAGAAAAATGATAACTAAACCTCTTCTATTATTCAAATAAATTTAGAATCTAGGGAAGAATGGATTGCTAGTAGTAATGAACTTTAGAGACTAAGATAGACAAGGAAGAATGTTTTTAATTAATTCATCAGGAATAAGTAGAAAAAATTGAGCATAGTTTTAAATAATTCTATGAGGAGCCAAAGCAGGAAGAAGCAGAACAAGTTGAGTATAGTCTTGAAGAAATGTATGAGGAAGAAGATCAAGTTGAACATAATTTTGAAAAATGATATGAGGAACTAATATAGGAAGAATTATAATAAGATATACATAAGGAACTCATGCAAGAAGAAGATAAACGATTGAAGCAACCTACTAAATAAATGGAATTTTCCACTCTTGAGCAAGCCATGTATGAAATTGAGAAACCAAGGAAGCAGTTAAAAGATCAATATAGTGGAGGAATGGATGCACTTTCTACAATAGCTTATTAGTTTTATCCTTTGATTGAAGACCATCCTGCATCTAGCATTCCACAACCTTCTATAGAGGTAAATTACAAGAGGAACCTAAAGCTACCCTTGAGGTTAGGTACCACTCCTCATTTGTAATATCTTCTCAATTATTTAATTAGATAGATGATGAATTTTAAACTCTAAGGAAACTAAGGAGAGAAAATAGGAAATTAAAATTAGAAAATAAGTTGAAGGAAGAGAGCATCACCAAACTGAAACAAAAAGTTGAGGACATGGCTGGTATAGCCTAAGAACTTTTGATTGTAGGCATCCTACAAAATTTTATTCAATCTATTTGGAAGAATAATGGTACAAGTCTAGATTTATGATAGTTTATTATGACATGCCCCATGAAGTTATTTATCCCATTTCATTCTTTTCTATCTATAAAGTAAGTTCACAAGAAGAACAAGTACAATTGTGTGAGTTCTACCTGCACAATTATGTTTTTCCAGATGATATAGAGTGGAACTCCAATCTCTATGGTGAAGATGTCCAATTATATGAATTTTCATCATATTTTTTTAATTAATAAAGAATAATATGAGAAATAGTATAATATAGGGAAAAAGAGAATGAAACCTAGTTGCTCATCATGAGTGAATCAATGGCACCTAATGTTTTAGATTAAGGTAAAAGCAGGTTTTGAAGGGGCCCCAAAACCCTAGTACAAGGAAAGAAAGAAAGAGCATCCAAAACCACAGGCAAAGCCTAAAAACTACAACAAGGAAGTAGTAAAAATAGGTTTTTAATGGACCTAAAACCACCAAAAGGACTACCGGTCAAAACCCAGATTTAACAGATATCTGGCTACAGCAAAGGCGTAGGATTACAAAAAGAAAACAAAGAATAGGACCAGTTTCATAACCAACAAGAGGAACCAGATTATTCATCCAGTTCCAATATCATTTTCATAGTTTCTTTTCCTTTCATAACAGTATCCTGGGTAGTGGTTGCCGCCATCATGGCTCCTTTTTGTGTAACCTTCTTTCTTGAACTTTGTCTCATCCTTTTGCTAGGTCCCTCCAAGGTTTTGGTCTCCTCATTGGCTCTTTTTCCAATATTGACAACAGCAACACAAATATCAGACGTAACTTCCTCCATTTTCATTCTATTGTCCTTAATGAGTTCTCAGAGGTTATTCTCATAGGCTTTGAGCTTGACTGGGATCTCTCTTATCTGATTTTCCATATTGTTAATTTTGTTCGATACAACTTTTAGGGTATCTTCCATAGTTTCCACTTTCCTTTTGAGATCCATAATCTCCCTACACGTCCAAGAATCAAGTTGGAAAGATGCCTCTACTTTGCAATTAACCCAAGTCATTGGTGTGTGTGTTTCATCATTCTATTTTTCCTTCTCCATTCCTTAGAATTTTTATTGGGACTGTTCCTGACTTCTTCAAAGATATCCTCTCGACCCTTTTATTCCCACTCTTTAATTCTAGTTTGAATTTCCATATCCATATCTTGATTATCATCCTGACTTGTAGTTTCCTTTTCGTTCTTTGAAGCTGGGTCCTCAACAGGGCCATCCTAGACAAATTCATCCTCCGACACTTTCTGATTTTCCTCCGTATCTTTTGTTCTATTTGCAGAATCCTCCTCTGTGTTGACATCATCTTTTTCATTCTTCTCAGGACATTCTTCATCCTCATTAGAGTTTGTATTCCAGCTTTCAGTTCCTTCTTCTTCCTCCAAGTTTTCCTCCCTGGGTTTATCAATTCTATCCTATTTCATTTCTTCTTCTACATTCTGCTTTTTAGCACTAGGGAGCTTGATTTTGCCTTTCCCGTTTACATTTTCACTCTTTCTATTCCCTGACTCCTTGTTTTTCCCCTGTTTGGGGTGCTTTACCATTGCATTATTCTTGCAATAGCCTTCGATTAACAGAATAAGGCCTTCATGTAGGATAGGGCACGTTTCCTTTTTCCTATGAGCATATAAACTTTGGACCAAGGAGAAGTGAAGATAAATGGGAAAAGACAAACTTACCTTGTGCCTAAAATGGTTAAGGAAGACAAAGTGGAATTTATGCACTCGCTTACTTCTTCTGTCCAGGATGAAGTACTCCCTTATGCAGCTGAAGACATCCCTCCATATCCCTTTAATCTGATCCAATTCATAGAAATCCCCGTTCTTGACCAGCTTCTACTCTTCCTCATCTGTCTTGGGGAACTTACAAAAGGCCTCATTCAAAATGCTAGTCTGCTTGGAGAATTTAAGTCCATCCGTAGGTAGCCCTGTAACCTCAGCTATAAAATCCTCTATTAGGTTCACTATGATACCATGCAGGGTGACCCTTTCATCAGTCCAATTTTTGAAAAAAGCCGTAGTGATATGTGGTTTTGACCCATGGAGTCTTTCCATATAGCTTGCAACTTTTCCTTTCTGCAGAATTCTCCAGACTTCTTGTTTCAATGGCACCTAATGTTATTTTAGTATAATGGAATAATATCATTTGAAGAATGAGGTAAGAACTTAGTTTGGTAATAATTATGATAAGGTTCAATATTTTTACTTAGTATTGAGATCATTTACTAGTCCTTCTACATGAGAATCATGTACTAAATGATAGAATAAACTCACCCCAACACTTAGAAAGAGAGAGATCCCTATTCCACTTTTAATTTAAACACGTCATTTACTAGGACCACAAAATACATTATTCTTATAGGTGACATGGGATCATAATTTCTTAACCTAAAGTTCTAGCCATCCCTATTTTGGTACCCTATTCTAAATTGGCAGGACAAAACCTTGGTGGATGAATATAGAGAAGCTAAAATTTGGAAACTATTTGAAAAGAGGTAGAGATTCTATGCTCACCTTACTAAGGGTGTTATAGAACCCATGAATTTTAGAGTTCTTTATGAATTATGAATGAACTATTATGGTGATCAAGGTCAAGAAAGATCTTAAGTTGGGAGGTGTGATAATCCCCATAAATGTCTTATTATTATGTCCATCTATTGTACTCATCCTACTTTATTACCATGCTTTTGAACACTTTTCCATATCAGTTTCCTACTTTCATAAGCCATAAAGCATTATGTTTTAAAACTCTTTTGAATAGTTAAAATTATTTATTAAAATTAAATATATGATGGTTGTCTATTTATTTAGGATTCTTTTTCTATAAATGTGTTTTAAAGATGTTTTGGAGAAATAGGTATATAACACAAAGCATCGAGTAGAAAAAAAGAATCTCATTACATAGACCATCTTGCAGTCACTGCATGACCAAAACCATATATGATTAGATTTTGATTATATTTGAACCAAATCATAATGACTCTAACCTCTATCGTGCTTAATAAGGAAGCATTTTAAGAATAAAACAACCTTGTTTGTCGTACACCAAAGTCACAAGATTCACATGAAGGATGTCTTTAGTGAAAGGAACCAATTTTTGTTATCCCAATTTGAATGTATCTTATAATAGAATGTATATATTATTTTGCATAAAATAATCTCCTCTATGGTATTTAAATATATATTAGTACAGTTGTGATAAATATAAAAATAGTATATGTTGAATAGAGATTGTTATAAGTATATTGTGTTAAGCAATTGTTATTGTAACTTCCTACAATAATTAGTTGTTGCACTTTTGATTAATATGAGTAAGCAATTCTAATTTCAATTTAGTGTTGTAAGAGTAAGGGTTGAAGCTGGAGTTAGAAGGAGGAAGGGTCCCCTTTGGAAGGCTAAAACAACAATCCAACCCATTTATTTAGCTAATTATGTTATTTGACTTCCTTAAGCATTGTGTTTCCTTTTTAAATTGTGTGAGTTACATTATTGTTTAAGGAATATTCCATGCATAAGAATTTATTTTATCATACTTTGTTTATGTTTCATTTCAAGAATTTCATATACTATACTTTAACATATTAGATACAATTAGTAGAATGTCAAATTAGAGATTGAGTGTACACATACAGTGACATCATCCTATCAAGTCTACATCCCTAGGTTGGCATTCAAATGAGGAATAAAGTACATATCCATGGTTACTCTCCTTGCTCATTTTGATCAAGATAAGTATACTTGATTGCGAATCATATATTACTCACCAATTATCAAATATTTAGAGCTCAAAACCTTGAGGAAATTATACTATGAGGCCAAAGAACCATTAGGTTTTTTTTTACCTTTTGGGTTTTGGGTTAGTGAAAATTTTCCAATTATCAAACCCTCAGAGCTCAGAACCTTCGTGGACTTATATTTTTTTTAGGTGAACTTTGTCTAGGGTAATGTGGTCTTCCCATGTAGATGACCTATAATAAATAATCTTTTGATAAGGTATGGAACTTTTTATAAAAATATGTGTGTTTTAAATAACATTATAGTGACACTTGCCCTAATCTTGAAGCTCACAAATTTTAGCACACTTAGAAGGTAGGGAGATGTAGATGGATCACTAAATTTGTTGTTCATGAATGGAAACAATAAATATATACACCTTTACCTCTGTACTTTCAACTAGCTCTAACTCATCTCCTTAGAGTCTCTGATTTGAACATGTTGTTTCTCTATGATCTCTCTCCTTTTTCACTCTTGTTTATTATCTCCTCAAGGCTTGATGTTTTCTTGAATAAGTTACTATATTATACCCATATTGTGTCTTTGTCCCTTATGTGTCTTATCTCAATTATCTCTTATTAACAAATCCATTCACACTCGACTCTTTTTGTCAACTTGATTTAATAATTGTTTACTAGTTCTTTGTGCACTCAGTGATTCTTGGACTCATTTTTTGGTTTAGTGGTTAATGAAACCTTATCCACACTCTTTATACTCCTTTAAATCCCCTCATCCAAATCAAAAACTCTCAAATATCCTTCAAGAATGGTCAAATAAACTTTGATAATTATACACACACACACACACTTCAAGAGTCCTTTCCATTTAATTTTTCAACATTTTACATAATATTTACTTTGATTGTGTTTTGTAAACAATGGTTTCTATAGGGTTATAACTGAATAGATTATAAAATATATAACTAATGATCTTAAAACTACATAATGACACTTAATTCTATGAATTAGGAAATTACCAAGGTAAACATGAAATCAAATCCACCTTCTATAAACTCCTCTACTCTATTAATACACACACAAATCTTGTTTTACATAAAGGGTATGAGAATGTAGGGAATACACAGTATGGTCTTGTTTGTCAAAACTATGAAAACTCATATCAAATATATTTCTAGTAGAAATTACACTAGGGTTCATTGTAAAAAATTCAATATTGTCCTCCCACTCAATATTCTTACTATTGATATACTTACAACTCTTATTTTGATCCAATAAACATAGAAATATAGGGTTTATACATAACCTTCACAATAAGTATTTGTTTATATTCAAATATCCTTCAAAAATGGTTGGGTAAGATTTTTATAAGTTATCTGCATTGATGTCTATCCATTACAAGTTTATTCACACATAATTTATTAGATAAACAATTATCTATTATGTTTACTAATATTTGCATAGTGAGATATCCTATCATCTAGAATTATAGTGTGCACATACCTTTAAGGAAATCATTGATAAAGGCTTGTTGATCAAGCATGCCCTTATTGATAAAGGGACCATCAATCTTACCTCATATAATCATAATCAATGTATTAATCAAAAAAATGGTCAAAACTAACACCCAATCTAAGCATAAGCATTACAACCAACATTAGCCAATAATAATGAAAGACCAAGGTAATTCAATCATAACAAAATTTTTTTTGGATGGAGTAATAGAGTCACATCATGTCTAAATGGTGTAAACACCATCTAATTAGCCAAAGCCACATATGAAAATTATTCCTAACCCACAAAATTTTCAATAAATGTAAAAAGCACAATGGCCCAGGCCCATGCAACAAATGTAATAACATTTACCTTTGAAAGCCCCTTCTCTAAGGAGAATAATGCCTACTCATCATGTTTTTAGTGACCTTGGAGAGACAATTTAATTTATATTTTTCAAGCTTACCACCACTAATCTGATTAGCTAGCCCATACTGAAACATTGTCCTCAGGGCATCCATAATCCTAATTAGTACCACCAAAATGAATTTTATGAATAACATCAGTTTAATAGGTATAATTTGTGTCATTATGTCCAAATCAAACATTTTATTCAAAATATGTTGGAAAATAGAGAGATAACATTGGATGGTGGTGCTTCTACTTATAATTAGACCCTTGAAATCTATTAGAACCCCTTTCCCCAATATAAAAAAAATTGCAGCAATATCGATAGTAATAGTAATTGCCAATACAACACCAAAAAAAAATTTTCAATAATAAAGGCCAAACCAATAGTATCAACAACAACAAAACTATAAATGTTCAAACAATGGACAAAACCAAGGTAAATATGGCAACAACCAACAAACCTACCATGTAGTTGCATATGACTACAATAGATTTGTAGGCTATATTGTAGGAGGTCATATTAACACCATATCCATCAATGGTAAGACAAAATACTAGTTAATCATGACCTTTTATAAACAATGCCAATCCACAAACTCACTTTGATAATCCATCTTTGATCTGGGACTAAATACAGACATACCAAGATGTAGGGATTACTAATTTTAGACCCTATACTGATAACTCATCATTGCCTCATGACAATTAAAAAGTGCACCAATAACTATAACTTATCCTATCTATCCCCCCACCATCACCATAATTTACTATTAATCATGGTCCTATGTTTAATTAGGATTGTGTAATCACAACTCAAAGGTTGAATATTACCATACCATGCCCATAACCTTCTACCACTTTGCCTATCACCCAAATAGCCCTTTATCCATAGAATAAACCATTTAACACTGACCAAGAGAAGAAATTTGACATTGTGTAACAAATGCAAAATATGCTCACACAAATCTACATTTTAGATTTTTTGTATACATCAACAATCCATAAAGATATTTTGAATGAGTTCCTTATCCAATCCACCATTTCTAGTGACATATCCCCTGACAAATTCCAAGCTTTGGTTTAACATCTAGCTCTAGCCTAATAAGTAACTTTCAACTAAATTTATATGTCATCCCTTGGCCCATTACATAATAACCCCTTGTACATTGAAGTTTTCATAAAGCAACACAAAGTGAAAAGTGTCCTTATTGACAATGGATCAAGTCTAAACATAGTGTCTCTAAATCTCATCAAGCTTTTTGAGTACACTATGGAAGATCTTTAGGTAGAGATAATAACCATCAAATATGATGATAATGAAGAATAAAGATCACAAGACACCATCTATTTTCTAGTTATCTTTGAGCCCTTGACCCATGATACACTTTTCCATGTGCTAGATCTTAATTTTTCATATAATATGCTTTTGGGTAGACCTTGGTTACATGAAACTTGTGTAGACCCATCGATGTTGCACCAATGTATTAATTTCACCCATTCAAGGATGGAAGTTTGCATACTAAGAAATTTAGATCTATACGAGCACTAAAAACACCTAGAGGTTAAGTTCAAGAGTTATAACTATCATTTTGGCATGAATCTAGTGGCCAAGTAAGATAAGGGAAAAATAATACTCCTTGATTTGCTAGAGGACAACTACATTGACCTTAATACCCTTGATTCCCTTTCCCACATGTTGCCTCTTGAAATATCCAATCATTATACAATCTCATCCAATGGCCCCAAAGAGTATTTAACACATTATCTCTTTCATATTGTAAACCTTCCATAGAAACCAAATTCCTTTGGAAGACTTAATGCCAAGCCACTTCATCTAGACTAGAAAAAAAAGGGTAGAGGTAAAGGACCTATCATATTTGTACCAGTATCTATCCTAGAATAAGACCCTCTTGAGGGAGATGAATCATGGTTATAAAATGATAAACATGTCAATTGTTATGAGAATGCCAAGTATCCTATTCCCAATAGGATCATGAAGAATCTCAACTATGAAGGAAGAGGCCTCAGACCAAATTAGTAAGGAGCACTCAAACCAATTTCCATGACCAAATACAAAGGACCCTATAAACTTAGATTTAAATTTCCTAAAGGTGACCCCATTTACCTTGGTCATGTTTCATCACCATCGACTAGTGATTAACATGCCAGCAACAAAGTAGAGTTTGATCATAGCCTTTTTGATGACCTATTTGAGACCAACCTATTTTACACTCATTCAATTTGTACCCTTAGACTGGTCATTCATCACAATCCACTACCAATATATTATCCTCAACTGATAGAGTGGGACCGATAAGAGTCCAATGTGTTGACTGATGAGTTCCAAAATAGTGAGGGTTTCTATGATTTTCTCAACCTTAGAGATAATGTTCTTTTGGGGGACCATAAATGAGGGTTATTAATCAAGTTAGATCATAAATCCTATTTAAGAGAGTGGGTGAACACCCTTAGGTAAAATAAAATGATTAAAACATTGAGTTTTTAAACTGAAAACCTCTTTGAGGTGATTTTTTACTAGGAAAAATTAAAGAAAAAGGCTAGTCTAGTGGTGAAAACCTATTTTAGGTGCCATTAGACGAGGGTGTTCAACCTTCTTCAACCATAGCTTAGAAGAACACTAATGATGAAATTTTCTATGAGTCTAAGTTTAGTTTTGAATAACAATAATCTTTTGATCAAATCCTTTAGGAGTTTATAGCCATTTTTGTTACATGGCTAAAACTCCCATTATGAGACTCTAATTCATCATGCCTAGGGGAACTCAAAGAACTACTCCTAATAGAGGACTCTAATGTTTCCAACTAGTTCAAATATTTTCCCACTATCCTTGAAGATAGTTCAATCCTTCTATTGGAAGATATAATAGAGGTTAACATCAGGTACCTAGATGACATAAAATGGATCAAGCTAGGCACATCCCTTACTAAAAAGGAGAATGAAGTCCTTACATTCCTTTTGAGTGAATTTATAGATATATTTGCATGGGCATATTCTAACATGTCAGGTTTAGACCCCACCTTAGTTCTCACCACCTTTTGGTCAATCCTAATTCCAAAATAGTAAAACAAAATCTATGTAATATGCATCCTTGCATTTTTTTATTAATGAATAAAGAGTTAGAAAAAATCTCAAAAGAAGGATGTATTTGATTGATCAACTATTTAGAGTGGATCTCAAATGTTGTACTAGTAAGAAAAAAGCTAGAAGGGATTAGAATGTGTACTAATTTCCATGATATAAACAAAGTTTTCCCTAGGGATTAATTTCAATTTCTAAACATTGACATGATCATCAATTCTATAGTGGGTTATGAAATGCTTTCATTAATGAATGACTTTTTGGGGTATAACCAAATCAGGATATCACCAAAAGACTAACATAAGACATCATTCACCACTCCATGGGAAACATTCTAATATCAAGTTATGTTTTTTGGTCTTAAAAATTCAAGGGCCACCTAATAAGAGTTATGACCATCATATTTCATGATATGATGCATGACATTATTGAAGACTATATCGATGACATTCTTGGTAAATCAAAAACTAGGTTCGATCATCTAGCAGTGCTACATAGAATATTTAAAAGACTAGATGAGTACAAATTTAGACTTAATCCTAAAAAAGTGTCTTTGAGTTCACATAAATAAAATTTATTGGCTTCATTATGTCTCATCAAGGTATTGAAGTCAATCCAGCCAAATTCCAAGCAATAATAGAGATGAAACCTCTAACTAATTTGAAGTAGATTCATAGTTTATAGGGAAAAATCTAGTCTATCCAACACTTCATATCACAATTGGCTAAAAAATGTCATCCTTTTAAAAATCTTCTAAATAAAGGAGTCAAATTTCATTGGGAAGATCAATACCAAACATATTTTTATCAACTAAAGGACTATTTAGTGAATCCACCTATCTTGTTGCCTCTTATGCTAGGAAAGCCATTCTTGTTATATCTATCAGCTACTGATAATTCCCAGGGGGCACTTTTGTCATAGCATGATGGTAATGGAAAAAATCATGTCATTTTCTAGTTAATCCATACATTGGTTATAATATAAACATAATTATATGCCCATATAAAAATCGTATTTAGCCATGGTCTTTTCAACTTAAAAACTATGCCATTACATGTTAAACAATAAGACCATGGTTATTTCAAAAGTAGATATATTCAAGTATCTACTATATAGAATAGATTTACAAGGCCAAATGGCCAAATGACCAAATGGATAATGATTCTAAGTGAGTTTGACATCAATTACATCAACCAAAAAGCCATTAAGGGGTAAGTTCTTGTAGATAAACTTGTTGAAGCACCCCTTACTGATATAAAGCCACTCACATTCCAATTTCTCAATAAATCCATAATGGCCATCATTAACACACCTATTGAATAGAATCACTAGAATCTATATTTTTATGGACAATTCATAACACATGGATCATGGGTAGGAATTTTATTTATTACACCATAGGGGGATATAATCCTTAATTCTTTTAGTATCAATTTTTATGTACAACAACATCACTCAATATGAAGCAATTATGACAAGGCTTTTCCAAGTAATATAATGGAACATATCTCATCTCAAGGTTTATGGTGATTATAAGTTAATCATCAATTAGGTTACATACCACTTTTAGACCAAAGATGACAAGCTAGTTCCATATAAGGTCTTAGTCACCATTCTCAAGTAGTAGATTACCGACATTCAGTTTGATCATATACCAATGGAAAGTAATATAACCACATATCATATGGCCACTATTGGATGTCTAATTTTAAAAATAGACATGGATAAATAGTATAAATTCCTTGTCAGTAATTTATTAGCACCAGCTCATGAATCTTTAACCATCATGATGATTTGTGATATTATTGATCCTAGCTCTATTTAGAACTTAGACCTTTATAACTACCTCCATCACCAAATTATGCTACCAAACCTATCTTGAAAAAAAACCAAAGCCTTCAACCACCAAACCACTCATTCTACCTTACTTGGATAAACCCTTTACCACTACAATTTTGATGGAACTCTACATCATTATTTAAATTTGATAGAATCTACACTAGAATTATGGGAAGTTCGTGAAAGAATATGTGGAGATCACACTAGTAGGGTAGACCTATCTAAAAATATCTTATGTATCAGTTATTATTGGCCCATAATGGATGTAGATACATATACATATATAAATAAGTATGACAAGTGGTAACAACATCCTAATCTAATTAATGCCCTAACCAAGATTTTGAAACCAATGTTGACCCCATGGTTATTTGATATATGGGGCCTCGACCTCATTGGGAAGATCAATCCCACCTCAATTTATGGCCATAAACATATCCTTACCACCACTAAATATTTCACTAAGTGGGTTGAAGTTATACCCCTCACTTACGTGACTAAAAAGAAAATTCCCAAGTTCATTTTTAACCATCTCTTTTGCCACTATGGTATCCCCTCTAACATTATATTTTATAATGGAGTATCATTCAAGAATAAGGATGTTAAGAAGTTACATACTAAATACAACATCACACAACACTTTTATATGGAATATTACCCCCAAGGTAATGGCCAAGCTGAAGCATCAAATAAAACCATTATCAACATTCTCAAAAAGATTTTCAATGATGTTGATCATGATTGGCACCTTTAGATATTTTATGCTCTTTGGGTATACTATACCAATCATCATACACCCACAAAATCCACTCCATATTCAATATTTTATGGCAAAAAATCCATCCTTCACATTGAGTTCAAGTTGTCATCTCTCTGCATCTCTTTTAAGCATGTCTTCGATGACAATGATTATCAATTAGCTCACATGCAATAACTAGAATTAATTGATGAGAAACTCATGGATGCAAGGAATAATCTCTAACCCTATAAAAATAGAATTTGTGGCCACTATAATTGGTGCATGAAACATAGATAATTTAAACTTGGTAATCTTATCCTTAAAGAAAACCAAAATAATACCACATCCAAAAATAATCACAAAGGGAAGTCCAAACCCAATTGGGTTGGTCCTTTCATCATTATAACAAACTATGGTACAAGAGTATACATGATTGCCACACTAGATGAACATGAACATGATGAGCCAATGAACATTATCCACCTCAAGTGGTACTACACATTAATGACTTAGTATATTATCTATATGGGCCATTTCGAGTCATATCATTTTATCAATCTTCTTTGTACTATACCATTTTACCATCTATCATCCTACCAATATATCACGTTTTCCTATCACCTATCCATTTTACCATACCTTCCCATCAATTTAGTTCATTTCTCCCTCCTTACCCATCCCTTTAACCTTGATTTTATTCCATTTGGTTCCTTCACCACTTTCAGCAAGAGGATTTAGATTCCATTTTGGTAGTTGTTTCACATATTTTAGATAGAGGCAATATTTTAGAGTAGTAAGATAATAGTGTGGTAGTTTTATCCTTCATTTATTATTTTATTATTTATAACAAGTGTTCTTAATTATAACCACCTATGGATAAATCGGTGTCTCACTAGTCTTTTTACTAATTATAACCACCTATGGGAAAATTAGTATTATTAACCTATTCTATTGTATCCTAGTTATAACTGCCTATGGGAAAACTAAGTGAAACACTTATTTATAATACCTTGACATACCAAATATCCATTTCCTATGTTGTATTGTGCCTTTATACCAACTATGCCTATTTTGTTTGAATTAGTTGTTATACTACTCAGATTATTCCACTATAAGATAAAACTACAGTGACTTGAGGTCCTACTTTGGGATTATGTAGGTAGCACTCGATACTTATTGACATTAGCTCAATCACCCTATGTCATGCTCTCATCATTTTTGAAATCACCCTAAGCCACATTCTCACCATTTTTTGTGCATCTTAAGCAATGCTCTCATCATTTTATGAGCTTGGATCCTTTAATATCTCATCATTCTTGATTGAGTTGAGATATTTGAAAAATCTAAGAACATTTATAAAATCATTAAAAAAACCAAAAATATTGACCACTTCTTTGCCTAAGAATTATGGGAACCCTTACTAAGCCACAAGTGAATCACTTGTCATTTAGTTTCCCCATCCTTTTTGGCATTTATCCCATGTAATTTCCATTTTACAAGATCATTCATATTCTTCTATCACATCCATTATGTTTGTTTTTCATTAGTTATCATTTTATTCCCATTTCCTAGGAGAAATACATTTGGCCTAAATTTTTTATTGGATATTACATCCATGAAACTATGTAGGCAACATCCACTTGCCTAGTGCATATGAGACATCTCAGCCACCCCCTTCCTTTTATTCTATTCCCCCCCCATCATGTTTGTTTACTAAGTTATTGCCTATTTTTAGGGGCAATGTTTGTCACTTAGGTTTAATTCATGTTGTTTGTACTCACATTAGGACTAATTTTTTTTTTCTTTGTTTGTTGTTTGTGTGCCTATTTGTTTACTTTCCACATTATTGCCTTGATTAAATGTATGTGCATTCATTAGGTGGTTTATTGTGTATTTCTACTTGAATCCATCCATATTCATATGTTTACATTGTCATCATGGTTTTTATAATTCGTGTATTGGTTTCCCTTGAATATTAGATTTTAAGAGTAAGTCCTTATGTATATTTCACCCTAGTCCTCATGGTGTTCTATCATAATGCCTATTATCTAGTGTTATAACAAAAATTAGCTTCAATAAGTCTATTTATCAAGGGTGGTATCAACATCTCCTCTACATTGGCATCCCAATCATATCCCAAATAGAGTAATTAACCACAAAATAATTTCAACCTTTGTTAGTTTGGATGAACATCTCCCTAGTATTAGGTTTCCCCAATTCATATATATCTTCTATATCAAGTTACCCACATCGTATTCATCATCATAAACCAATCAATCATTTTTTTCATAATTAGGGTCCAATGCTTATAACTGCCTTTGGGCAAGCCATTGTACATCATCCCACCTGCATTTCTCAATGATTATAACTACCTTTGGGAAAATCATTATATTTTCACCAAATTTACTTTTTTTTGTCCAAACAAGGGCATGTTGTTATCATGTTTGTCTATCCTCACTAGGGCATCTCCATCTTCTCAATGATTATAACCACCTTTGGGAAAATCATTGTGTTATCATACCACATTGCCATTATCATGGTACAATGCTTATAATCTCCTTTGGAAAAAACATTATATACCATTCCACTTGTATTCTCAGTGACTTTGAGTACTTTTCCAATATCATTGTGTTCTCACCCCATCATCTTCATATTTTTTGTCCCCTTATTTTGCTTCTTTCTTTTCAATGGCCCATTTGCCAACTTACTTATGCCAACCATTCCCTCAAGGGGGCATCATATAGTCCATCCATTGTCATTGAAGTTGTAGCCATGTAGGACCTTTTCATTCTTTGAGAAGACGTTACCATGCCTATGGTTTTCAATGTTTTTCTAAATAGGGGAAAACTATATACATCTAAAAGTGGCCATCAATAACCTCCAACTAGGCTTTTAACTAATTTCTATCAAAATGCACAATCTAGCCTAAACCACTAAAATACATTAAAAATATTTGAACCTTTCATATTCAATAAAATATTTTGGCCAGAGTATCATTAAATAGGTAATGTAATTTATGAGTTAGCTAACTTTTATTACATCATTTTGAGTCAAAATGATATTTTCACACCTTGGTGCTATGGATTACTCTTTTCTACTAAATTTCTTACATGATACATGTGCTTTTGTTATTTTATGTTGCAAACGTCCTAAATGGGATAATGGATCCAACACATCTAAAATAACATCCTAATTCCAATTCAGTCAAATTTCAATCCAATAATATGACATTCTAACCAATTTAATTAATTTGCGCACCAATTACCAAGATTTGCATCAAAGTTGACTAATCATGCTTAAATACAATTAATTAAATTTAAGGTCCTAAGTTAATATTCCATGGAAATTTTTGAATATTTATTTTTATAAAATGATATTGAATAATTGCATCACCAAATGACATCATTTCTTGGAAAGACATCCCTAGACCATAAATGCAGAAAATATCTCATCAAGCCCCTCCATGCCTCATTAATACCTTCCATGTCTCTTTAATGCCTCTATATCCTAAATATTTATGAGGAAATTTATTGAATTTGGCCTACAAAATTTAATGGATTCTTAGCCACACATCTTCATCTTGAGATGGACGATTCAAGTTCATTCTAGTCAGTTTGCAAAATATATAAATAGGAGGCCTTACCTATTAAATTTTAATCTCTTTCAAGACAAAGTTACCATTCCCAAATATATTCAAACCACATCTTTATGTAGTATTATTATGCTAAAATATTAAACCAAAGCCATCATAATCCAAAGCTATTAAGAGGAGATGAAGGTAGCCACACTTTATTGATGAAGATCTCTTAAAGCACAAGTTGAGCAAGCCAAAGAAGGAGCCTTTTGGAGAAATAAAGTATTTGGTAATAAATTTGTGTTTTGTGTTCATATTTCTCATTTATTTCCATTTATATTTACATTTTCAAATGGTTTTCCCTCACTAAGCTCCCTTAGTGACAAGGCCTAAAGATGTGATGCTAGTTAGTGTGTTTCTTTCATTTTGATTTCAATTTGGAACTAACATGATACTAACCATCTTATATTGAGTCAAATTCCTAGTCTACATATTTTAGGTATGAATTTTTTTTGCTTCTTCCATTAATGTAAGCTTGGTGTGAGTTTTAGAATTCCTGCTAGCTTCATTCATTGCTTCTTAATCCTAGTGTATGAAATACTTATGTAATTATATAGAATTTGAGATTGTGTGAGCTAGTAATATCTCTTTCTTCTTCAGTGTATATTTCATTCTTGTGTAATTTATCACTTAATTTGTTGCATCACCTTGTTATCTTTCTTAGGATCCCTATTCCCCCTTTCTAACCCTTTTTTAGTGCAAACATTAGTATGGTGATCCATCAAGAGGAAGTTGGCCTTCTCCAAAGGTTCAACCCCACCATAGGTGACCTAAACACTAGAGTTATCCCAATAGTGTAGCTCAATTAGAGAGAGACTGAATAACCTTCTCTAAGGGTGAAAATTGATGCTATAATAGTTTTTGGCATGCTTGGTGGGACAAAAGTTCAAAGAATATTGATAAAAGTTTGATGTTGGTCTAATCAATTTGCAACAGTTATAACTTCCAAGATACAACATCTGGTGACTCTAAAAGATCATTCAACATTATACTAGTATAATAGTGACTTCATCTCATGCCAAATGTGATGAGAAGGTTATACTAAAGATATATTTCCTTTAAATTTGTTTAATTAATTTTAAATTTAGTAAAAAGTTTAAGATTTGCTAATACACACCCATACAAAGGTAACTTTGTTCCTAAATCACTTTCAAGGATTTTCCCTATAAGGAGATCTTTTTTAAACCCTTTCATAGCCATGGCAATCCATACAGATTTTATGGCCTTTAATGGCCAAATTCCTCTAGACCTCCCTTTATATGATCCTATTCTAGTAATAGCTCTTAAAAGTGTTCCTTATTTTACTAGAGACCAAGCTACAACCCCTTCTTAACACCTCATGGATATAGCCAACTTTTGCAACATTCATGATATCAATGAGGAAAATGTGTTAATCAAGTTATTAGCCATTTATTTCAAAGGTAAAGCCTTAGAGTGGTATAGAAGCCTTGCTACTAATTCCATTTCCACATGAGACTAATTATGAGAGGCTTTGTGTATAATATATGAGGATAAAAGTGACCATTTTTCACAAAAGTTGACCACAATATAAAGAGCCCCTCATGAAGTCATGCAAGACTTCAACACAAGGTTCTAAAAAACTTGGGACATAATCCTAGTCTCTATTAGGCCTACCTCTAACTTTGCCTTCATATACTATTTGAAATCCCTTAATAATTACATTATAATAATGATCCAGTATATAGGAGGGAACACATTGCCAAATACATATGAGGTGGTAATCAAAGCAAAAAATTATCTAGTCCAAGCTAGCAAGCTAACATCAGACCACCAATGCCTTTATTACCTGAGATTAGACCATTTCTTTTTTTTATCCCCTTCATGTCATTACTCCTCTGTGTATAATTAATTACATACCCTCACCAAGTCAAGAAAAGGCTTCCACTAGTTAATTTAGTGATTCCCAAGAACATAATAACTTTCAAGAGCTTAAGATCATGTTTTAGTCCTTGGAAAATGAGCTAGTGAATGTTAAGAGGAAATAAACTTTCAATAGGCCTTATCAAACCTCATAAAAACCTCAATAATAATCTTATCAAGAAAATAGGCCACCCTAAAAAGGAAACATCCAAGTCTAAGGCCAAGGATAAAACCAAGGACAAGGGAAGCCTCACTATAATAGATAAAGAAACTATAATCTGTTAGGTTGTGGAGCTAAAAGCTTCACTAATGCAGACATTGGAGGAGGGTGCTGAGTGTCATAGTTGCTAGCCTTGGTCAGGCCAACTGATGTCAATTAGGTGGAGACAAAAAGCTGTCGATGACGATCAAAGATCGGCTGATGTCGGTTACCCCCAGACAGACAGGGACTGACGTCGGTCACCTATGTGGTTCCAAATTGCAAGTTCCATGGATAGTTCATTAACGAACCAGCTGTTTGCATGAAGAAGGCTAATTTTAGTCTTGAGATGTGGATCTAATTATTATAATTAGGTGTCTAATTGTTGTTTGCATGAGATCTATACAATAGACTCATGGGCTATATTGTAATTTGTGCTAGAGAGTAAGAGATCAAATATTAGCTCCTTCTGTGTGTGAAGAGAGCAAGGTGTGTTCCTTCTAGTGCCATAGTGCCATGTGTGGGTACTAGTTTGGAGAATCAAAAGGATTCTTCATGTATGTAGGATCTTGGTTGGCAGGTGTGCAAGGCCACATTTGGAGATCTGCATGGTAAGTAAGATCATTGATCTACAAGTGTATGTGTGTGCAAGGTCTAATGTTTGCAGGTGTACAGAACTAGGTTGATTTGTAGGTGGTAGTAGGATCAAGGTGATAGCAACACAACAGGGAGCAAGATCAGGTAGGATCTACTTGGAGTACGGTGTGTACTCAATTGGAGAACAAAGAGGAAGGCAAGGTAGTTCCTTCCAAAGTAAGATCATTTGAGTTGCAGGTTGTTGCAAGTTCATGGGAGATCTACTTGGAGTATGTTTGTGTACTCAGACTCGAGTATGTGTGTATACTCAGTGGTACTAGTAGTAGTGATACTGATTGGTTGGAGGTGAACACCAACTTTGTGTTTGAGTTGTGTGTTGGGATCGTAATTGAGAGAGTGAGCTCTTGAAGGTGAATTAATGAAAACTTGGTGTGGGAAGCCTATAAGGTGGGAAGAGTGTGGCGTCTCTTCATTTTTAATTCTTTTCTGGAAGAGTATTAATACAATTGGGTATTGTCTCTCATATTCTGTGTTATTTCTAAATTCTAGTTACTTGTTACTTCTAGTTTAATTCTGCATGTTTAGTTGCTTGGTAATCAATGGTGCTTCTGGGTCCTAACAGTTGGTATCAGAGCATGTTTGTTGTTCTAGATTCCTAAAAAGTGGTATCAGAGCTAAGGTTGTAGGAAGCAGGTTTGTGTTTGATTATAGGTCACTCTCAGGGGTTTCTAATTAAGTGGGAGTATAGCAATGACAGAAGAAAGTAAGCTAAGAATGGAGGAATTGAAATGCATGAATGGTCAATTATGGTGTTATGGAAAGAAAGAGTAAGTAAAGAGAAATTGTTGGTTGGTAGCAGATCAACATGAAGAAACTGAAGAAGTAGTTGTTGCAGGTGTTGTTGCACAGGATGCTCTGGGATGTTTCTTGGATAAAGTAGAATCTTGTTTTATAGATTTTGTTGCCTCTTTCCATGCAGCTCAAAATAGATTATTTTTCCATGTTAAGGTCTTTGGAGACTTTGGAAAGATTTATTTAGGGGCTAGTGTGCCTTGCCAAAGAATTGGCAAAGGGGAAGTGAAGCTAAAATTGCAAGCGGCCAACACATGGGTGTTGAAGGAGGTCATGCAGGTCCCAGTTCTGAAGATGTGACTAATTACTTCAGGAAGGTTGGGTGATGAGAGATGCACAAGAACTCTCACAGTGGATATACTTGAATTAGCATGTGGTAACAAATTAGGTACTCTTTATCTACTTGCTTGTATTATTGATTCTTCTTTTGTTGCGAAGATGTGGCTTTGTAGGCTTGGTCACATGAGCAAGAAGGAGATGCATGTTCTTAAGCGAAAGATAGATGTTTTTGATAGACTTAAGAACTGGAAAGCCTTGGTGTTCTTGGAGGATATGACGGATAGAGATCAGTGGATGGGGTTGGACATCTCTGAGCAGGGCAGTTTGGATAGGGTTTTGATCCATGGAGAGCTCATAGGTAAAAAGTCATCACTCATAGGCAAACACAGTTACCGGCATCGGTCAAAGGGAACTAGTGTCAAAAAAATAGGTGCCAACATCGGTCATGTGTAGACCAAAGCTGATGGTGTTGTGCAGGGTGGCTATCAGTTTTAGTTAGAAAATTGACATTGGTGACCAGGTAAGACCGACGTCGGTTAGAAAACTGACATCAACAGAAAGGATAGTTGCATGGAACCGATGTCGGTCAGATGTAGATTGTGTGGTGACTAAGATCAGTCACTTTAATAGATTTTGGGAAGATAACAAGCTATCAAGGAGTCTAAAATGCCCATATGGAGGACTAAAATTGGTAAGTAAGCCTCAAATTCATTGTTCCTCTTCTTTATACTCATTGCTCACTGTAGAGCAGGAAGGATCCAGGAAATAGTGGGAGCATGGCATGAACAGGATGCAGAACCAAATGGGAGATTTGGTAGGGTTGCCAGCTGGTATGAAAGCATTGAGATGAATGGATACCTTAGTTAAATAATAGAGAGAATGGATACATGAGATAGAAGGCTAGGTCATATGGTCTTGAGAAAGCTGCAGGATAGTGGTATAGGTTTTGACAGGTGGATGACAAAGTAGGGCTTTAGTCAGTGCCAGTGTAACCATTGTGTTTGTCTTACCAGGTGGATGATGGTCGTGACATTATCTTGTTACTGTATGTGGAGGATGAGCTTGGTGTAGGTTCAAACATATAGGGTTTTATTAAGCTAAGGGTAAGGTTAGTTTAGTGGCATGTCATGAGGAATTTGGAGCAGTGAAATTCTTTAGCATGAGAGACATGGAAGATCACAGGTTGATTTTGTCTCTAGTGGGAGCTGATGTGAATCAAGGGTTGGTGAGGTTCAATACATAGGATACAAAACTAGAGCACACCAAGTGCTGGATAGTTTAGTGTCCAAAATCACATGAGGTCTAGTATAGACCTGAGTTTGCCCAAGCAGTGGGTGCTGTCAGAAAGTTTGGAGCCGATCCAAGAAAGAAGCACTGGAGGGTAGTTCAGTGGATTCTCAGGTATCTGAGAGGGACCAGCAGTAGGTTGACATGCAATGCAGGGTCAAGTTATTGTCTACATAGGTTTGTAGATGCAGATGCGGTAGGTTACTTGGATGATAGGAGGTTCACCATAGGATTTGTGGTGGTTGGTCTTCAAGGTTAAGCTTGAAGAGGGATATAAGCTAGGAAATAGATTAGACAGTGTACAGGTATAGGTATAGTGTAGTTGTTTATCTCCAAGTGGGAGATTGTTAGGTTGTGGAGCTAAAAGCTTCATTGATGTAGACATTAGAGGAGGGTGCTGAGTGTCACAGTCACTGGTGTCAGTCAGGCCAACTGACGTTGGTCAGGTGGAGATAGGAAGCTGCCAACGACGATCAAAGATCAGTCGATGTCAGTCACCCCCAGCTAGATAGGGACTGATGTCGATCACCTGTGTGGTTCCAAACTATGAGTTCCATGGACAATTTGTTAAAAAACTAGTTGTTTGCATGAAGAAGGCTAATTTTAGTCTTGAGCTTCAGATCTAATTATTGTAATTAGGTGTCTAATTATTGTTTGCATGAGATCTATATAATAGACTCATGGGCTGTATTGTAACTTGTGTTAGAGAGTAAGAGAGCAAATATTAGCTCCTTCTATGTGTGAAGAGAGCAAGGTGTGTTCCTCCTAGTGCCATAGTGCCAAGTGTGGGTGCTGGTTTGGAGAATTAAAAGGATTCTTCATGTATGTAAGATCTTGGTCGGTGGGTGTGCAAGGCCACGTTTGGAGATCTGCATGGTAAGTAAGATCATTGATCTGTAGGTGTATGTGTGTGTGAGGTCTAAGGTTTGTAGGTGTGCAGAGCCAAGTTGATCTATAGGTGGCAACAGGATCAAGGTGATAGTAACACAACAGGGAGCAAGATCAGGTAGGATCTACTTGGAGTATGGTGTGTACTTAGTTGGAGAACAAAGAGGAAGGCAAGGTAGTTCCTTCCAAAGTAAGATCATTTGAGTTGTAGGTTGTTTCAAGTTCATGGGAGATATACTTGGAGTACATTTGTGTACTCGGACTCGAGTATGTGTGTATACTCGGTGGTACTGGAAGTAGTGATACTGACTGGTTGGAGGTGAACACCAACTCTGTGTTTGAGTTATGTGTTGGGACCGTAATTAATAAAGTGAGCTCTTGAAGGTGAATTACTAAACACTTGGTGTGGGAAGCCTGTAAGGTGGGAAGAGTGTGGTGTCTCTTCATTTGTAATTCTTTTCTAGAAGAGTATTAATACAATTGGGTATTGTCTCTCATATTCTGTGTTATTTCTGAATTTTAGTTACTTGTTACTTCTGGTTTAATTCCACATGTTTAGTTGCTTGGTAATCAATGGTGCTTCTAAGTTCTAACAATTGGTATCAGAGCATGTTTGTTGTTCTAGATTCCTGACAGTTGGTATCAGAGCATGTTTGTTGTTCTAGATTCCTGACATAATCCAAAAGTTGTAAGTACTTCTAACACCTTGGTCCTTATTCAAAACAATGTTACTCAAGAAGCTGAGTAGACCATGCCTTGAGATTAGTATTTTGGGCAATTTATTATCCCAAACACTGATTTCTTTCAAGCTTTCAATTATCAATGGTAATAGGTTGCTAATTATGTCTATAATCAAGCTCTTATATCCCTAAAAATAAAGGCACCCATGATGACAAAACTAGAAAAGCCTCAACAAAATCAAGGGCCTAATAAAGGACAAATAAAATTGTGTGAATAAATGGTTAAATATAATTGAGAAGAGTGATATGCACTAAATCATTAAGCTAGTTCTAGCCATGCATATATCCTAGTGGCAATAAATACAAGGTTCAAAATAAGGAACATGGATGGTAACTAAGAAGTAGTCAACGATCCTCCTACCTTTACTTCTTCAATATCAAATCCAAATGGAACTAATACTATTCCAAATGTTCCATCAACTTCAAAGAATCAAAGTCATGGGAATGCCTTTGTTCCCCAAAACTCACAAATTTAAAGTAGAGTTATGGCTCTTAAAGCATAACCAAAGGTTGGTGGTTCGCCCATCAACATTATAGAATAACTAAAAAATTCCAATGTGAGTGTGCCAATGTGGGATATGCTCTCCATGCCTAGTTAGGTAGACATAATCCAAGAAGGGTTCTTAATAATCAAGGTTCCCAATAAGGAACCAAGAAAAGAAAATGTGGTTCTCACTAATGCAACCAAAGGACCTAGTGAAGGGAAACTAGGTAAGGTGGTCAAACTTCCTCCCTTCTAAATTTTAGTAATCATTGGTGACTCTTTAGTGCACAATTATTTGGTATATAGTGGGGATAGTACCTTAGTAATTACAAATCCCATAGTAGACCAACTTGGTCTAAAGTATGATCCCTAATCTAAAGGAGTGCTATAACTTGATGGTTCTTCTACCAAGCCATCTAACATAATTAGAGATCTTAACTTGACCCTACATCTTTGTAATAGTGTCTCAATGGTTCAATATGTGTTGATCCTAGATGTACCTCCTCATTTTTACCTATGCCTATCCATGGAATTCACTACAAATATTGGAGGTTATCTTGTAGTAGATTGGTTATACATGGCATTCAAAACAAGATATAAGACCAAAGTGTCCATCAAGACTAAGCCCATTTCACAATTCCACATAGAGCCTTATAGGAAAAATATAATAAACCTCAATTTTACCATTCTTGATGAAGATAAACATATGTTTGGTTAAGAATTAAATGTTCACCCTGAGGAGATACTAGACATGTTTTTGGATGAATTATGGACTCGAAATCATTTGGTTGATCCCTTAAAAGGAGTTGAAGAGAGGGATATGGGTATCTAATACTTACATGAATAGAATCAATCCATTCAATCCCTCATTAGACCTCAAAAATATCCTAGTGGCTTATGGAAATTATTCTTTGATGGCTCAAGGAGAAAACATGGAATGGGTATAGGTGAAATGCTAGTATCCCCCTCCAATGACAAGTAGTTCTCTCCTTACAGGTTCTAATTTATTTGATATTTTAATATAACAAATTATCAAGGCCTTATCCATGACATTCAATGGGATAGTAAGAGAGGGATTAAGTAGTTGTAATTTTATGGGGATAGTGAGCTAATAGTCCACTAGTTTAGAGGTTAGAATATCACTAAGAGTCCCTTGATGAATTATTACAAGCATAGAGTCTGGGACTTAATTGATGATTTTAAGGCCTTTAACATCCAATCAATATAAAAAATATAGGATGGACATGTTGAGAGGTTGGCAGTTATAGGAGCTCAATTTGATATCCCAAATGAGTTGAAAAGGACAAGGTGAAAGCACATGTCAATATAGTGGTAAGACCATCAGTGTCAAGTAATGAAGCTCATTAGAAGTTATTTGAGAATGACAAACAAATTTCTTGATTCTTGCAATAGGAAGTAGAGTTTTCCTCCATAAACCAAAAAAACTTTCAACATTAATATGAGGATCAAATAACTCAATTGAGATCTAACAAGCTTTCTAAAGGGCTGGTCACCCTTAAAGGTCTTTTCCATGAGGGAGACCATATGGGAAAAGATAAGGTAGTGATGTCAACAAGTTAAGAGAACTAAAAAAGAGTCCTTATCTTAAAATACAAGCTCCTCAAGCTTGGAAAGGTAAGAACTAAAGTTGAAAGGTATGCTTTCATAGAACTTTGTACAAAATATATAAACATTTTTGCTTGGGAATATAGTAACCTAAGAGTATTTGATCTCAAGTTGATCCAATAATATAGATATAGAGGCTAATGCCAATCTTATTAGGCAAAATAAAAGGCTATAAACCCCAAAATTAAAGAAATTATGAGGAAAGGATTGACTAAGTTAATTAAATCTAAGATCATCTTTCCCATTAAGCACTCTTCATGGGTAGCCAATTTTGTACCTATGAGGAATAAGAGTGGGGAAATAAGATTGTGTGTTGACTTCATGGATCTAAATAGTGTATATTTGAAGGATCACTATCCTTTTCCATCCTTGGAACAATTTCTTTAGTTAGTTTCTTGGTCAAAACTCTTCTCCCTTTTGGATGGGTATTCAGGATATTACCAGGTGCTAGTGAGAGAACAAATCAATATAAGGCTACCTTCGCCACCAAGTGGGCATATATGATTACCAAAACATGCATTTTAGGTTGTTAAATATAGGATCAAACTCTCAAATAATAATGGACATGGCTTTCTAAGGATTTCTAAAGCATATGGTACTGGTCTACTTGGATGACATCATAGTTTTCTCTAAGAAAGATAGTGAACACTTAGATCATCTGAGGTTGATCTTTGAAAGATACAGATATTATGGCATTTATTTAAATCCCAATAAATGTGTGTTTTTTGTTCATGAAGGCAAACTTTTAGGTCACATTGTCTCAAAGGAAGGGTTATCCATTAACCCTGATAGAATAAGTGTTATCTTAGCACTATATTTATCTAAGCATAATAAATGAATCTAGAGCTTCCTTAAGAGGATACAATTTGTGATTAGGTTTATACTTGGTTTTGAAAACATGTTCAAACCCATCACCATGATAATAAAGAAGAGCCAAGTGTTTTCTTGGTTAAACTAAGGTAAAGTAGATTTTGAGGCCATCAAAGAAACCATTGCGCAAGCACCATCACTCATAAATCATATTTTCTCAAAGGATGTCATATTGTACACATTTTACAATGTTAAAAACATATCATCTATGTTGATGTAGAAGAATGGTGAAGGACTTGAGTAGCCAATTACATTTTTAGTCAAGGGCTAGAGGTATATGAGGTAAGGTACACTTTCATAGAAAAGAAGGTTCTTTTATATTTGAGATGCATCAAAAAGTGTAGACCAATGCTCTCCAACAACAAGATTCATCTTATGGAGTTGCATCATGGATTTAGGGACTTCCTCCTTAATAAAGACTTGAATGAGAAAAGACTAGGCTAGATTACCAAGGTCATGCAGTATGATATGGAGATTAAAGTCACCAAGTTGGTAAGAGGTAAAAGCCTATGTGAGCATATGAAAGATAGTCTCCAAGAAGACAAAGAAGTTGTTTTGGTAACACAAGAAAACTCACATATAGATGCACCTCCACCCCACAATAGTTAGATCTAAAACATGACACATTTCTTGATGACAATAGAATGCTACCAAGGTTTGGATAGAACAAATAGAAGGTATTTCAAGCTTCAGTCCATACCTTATGTATTATTTGATAATGTTATGTTTAGAAGGGACTAAAATGGGGTACTTCTTAGGTGTATTGGTGATAATCAAGTGAAAAATATATTAGATCATTTTCATGATGGACTTGTAAGAGGCCATTTTTCTCTAAGAACAATAATAACAAAGGTAATGAGGGTTGATTATTATTGGCCCAGCCTTTTCAAAAATGCCTATTCATGGGTCAAGAAATGTCAGAAGTGTGCTCTATTTGTAGGGAAGGAAAGACTAGCTACTCTTCCACTCAACCTAATTTAGGTAGAGCAACTCTTCATCTAATAGGGATTGGAATTCATATAGATGATAAATCCAAATTCAAGTGCATGTCATAAATGATTACTCATTGAAAATAACTAATTAACTAGGTGGGTGGATCTAATTGACTTAAAATAAGATAATGAGATAGTAGTATTGGACTTCTATGATAACATAGTAAACAAGTTTGGTGTCCCAGTTACTATAATTTCATATAATGCATTACCATTTGCTGGTATGAAGGAAAGTGAATGGAAATTCAAATTGGGCATCTACCTCAGCACATCTTCTAATTACTACCCCCAAGGAAATAGACTGGTAGAGTCCACAAATAATAACTTGATAAGGATTATCAAGAGGACCATGGAAGAGAATCAAAGAGTGTGGTATACAAATCTTAATACAACCTTATAAGATGATAAAGTGACTTCCAAAGCTACCATTGGTTATTCTCCATATACCCTTGTATATGGAAGGGAAGCCAAATTACCCATTTATCTTTAACTATCTACATTGGAGTTAGACCATTAGCATGAGTTGATGGAGAATGATCCTATGAGTGTAAAGATGATAGAGCTCATGGATCTTGAAAAAACTAGGGACCTTGTAATGAGGACATTAGAATCACATCAAGCTCAAGTCAAAAAACCCTTTGATAAGAAAGCTATAGTAAAGGAATTAAAATAATGGGTCTTAATCATTAGGTGGGTCTCAAATAAGGCCAAGCTAGGAAACCACACCAAGTTTTATAGCTTATGAAGTGTTCTTATTTGATTCATGGATGCAAACAACATAATGCTTTTCAGCTTACCTAATTAGATAGAGAGGTATCACCCATCCCCTTCAATGGAATTGACTTAAAGTTTTGTTATTATAAGAATTTTCATCTACTGTATGATATTTTAACATATTAAATAATTTTTTCATGCTTTCCTCTAATTTATTTAAGCACATTTATTTTAGTTGTGTGTTTCCCTTTCAATAAGTTCCTATGGCATAGTTGTTTGTTTTGCTCTTTTGTTCTTTTTACTTTAGAAGGAAAGTTTTAGAAAGGGTTACCCTTATATCAATCTCACAAAATTTTTGGTTGGGAATAAATATTAAGAATCCATGCCCAATGGATCAATTTAAGGCCACTAATATCTTGCATAAGAAGCATGCAACCCTAGGATGTCACTAGAAATGTTGGCCAATTTTGGCCTACATGTTGAAATTTGCCTAGATGGTATAGTTTTTAGAGGCATTGGTATGGATTAATTAACTAATTATATTTGTGAATGGAATGAGTGGTCCAAAGATCTCATATTGATTGCAAAGATTTTGAAACACTTTACGCAAGATTAAAGTACAAATATTTGATATTTGAGAAGCAAGTTTTGAAATAGGTCTAAAGTTGCAAGGGAAGAGATGAAAAAGGTTATCATGGTGATCATGACCTTTATAGGTATAAATCAGGTTTCATATGTCTCATAAACTCATTTTCATCCTTGAAAGTTCTTTCACAAGCATAGAAGATCCAGACTATCACAAGCATGTCATGTAGAAATGGATATATCAACTTGATTGGGCATTTGATAAATGCACTTGAGAAATCCACACAAGATAAAATACCACAAGGACATTATGTTTTTAGTGATAATATCATCCTCTAAAAATTTTATATCTTGATGTGTTTTCTATATCAATATACAAGTCTTCAAAGTTAGACTTGCAAAGTGAAACATGTGTGGGGACATCAAGTTTAAGCTTCATGAACTAGCTATTTGAATTCAAATATCCCTAGATCAATAGTTGAAATTTGATTAGATCAAATCCAATGGTGAGAAAAAATATAACATATGTTAGTGGGTTTTAAATATCCAACACTGTGTATTTTATTGTAAATTCTAGATCAATGGTGAACATCAATTTAAAAGGTCAAATGATCTCTAGGGTAAATGCATGGTTGATAAGTGGCAAGATCATTGGAGATCAAATAAAATATAATGGCCAGTGAAAATATAATAGAATACAGTGGGTCCAAATAGATAAATGGTACATGATCAATCGTACAAGTAGATATAATTGTGAGTGATGGGTTAAAAGGTCAGTGAATCTCAAAGATAAATACATGCATGGGTGACAATTTTATCAACTGCATTAACTGGAAAAAGATCTACAACTCAAATTCATTCATACAGAGGAATATTGATGGTTCATATAGTCAAAATCCAATGGCACTCATCCAATATAGATCAAGATTGATGGCCAATATTAAAGGTCAAAAGACGAGATTTCAAGTGGAGAATAATTATGACATAGGTTAAAACATGATCCAAGCTAAACTAGAGTGGACTTTCTAGGATCAAATTTCACCATTAAAGCTCTATATATGTAGGATAGGTATTTTACGGCCTAATATAGAGATTAAATATGGACTAGTAGTTGTTGAAGCAAGACTAAACATTTATACACCTCATTGATATATTGATTATATAAAAACCAATTATTTGGATTGGTTTTCAAATCTATAGTGAAGATCTACATTTATGTTGGAGTAGGGGAAGATATTTAATCATGGATAATGTCTCATCTATCAACATTCCTATATCCTTGACAAATTAGGTCCTTGTATTTGTTAACAATAAATTTGGGCATGAATCTATCAAGTATATAAATATAAGGACCTTTCCCTCATAATGAAGTAAGTGGAGATGGCGTAGAGTCCCAAGATGAAGATATGGTGGTCAGAGAAAGTAATTATAGAATTTAATATATTTTCATGATGCCTAAGGGCTTTCCTTCATAATCAGGATCATGACTCACCACTTTGGCAACTATTGTCTTCTAGTGCAATTTTCTCACCCAATGAGAAGATTCAGGGGATATTGGGATAAATAAAAAGTTAGCTTGTCAATAAATAACTGGTGTTGATTTGATCAAAAAGGTTGTGGATCATTCATCAAAAGGTGGAATCTTAACTAGTGATTTATTTAGTCATGATCCCTCTTCTCTCTCCCTTTCTCATATATTACCAATTCTTTCCATTTTAAATCTCTCCCTCACTTTTAGAAGAATTCTCTCTCAATTCTATAGGAGTAGAGACTCTCATTTGATAAGGCTAGACCCTATCAAAACTTGGATGAAATACCTTTGGAAGAAAGTAAAGACTTTCTTGCCTATCTCTTTCTTTTGAATTGTGTTTAGTAAGCTTTTGCATGATGGCATTGTGAAGTAGAATCTTCCATGCCCATTATCTTTCTTTCTTGACTATTTTTGGGTGTTTTATAAGTTGATTATAGGTCTACATTTTGTTCTTTATGCCATTAATGTAATATTTGTGTGAGCATTAGAATTCCTCCTAGATTCATTCATTACTTCTTGAACCTAGTGTATGCAATACTTATGCAATTAGCTAAATTTTGAGATTGTGTGAACTATTATTATCTTTTAATTCTTTAGTGTATATTTCATGCTTGTGTAAGTTCTCAATTAATTTTTTGCATCACCTTGTTATATTTCTTAGGATCTCTATTCCCCTTTTCGAACCCTTTTCTCAGTGCAAACATTAGTATATGTGATCCATCAAGAGGAACTCAGACTTCTCTAGAGGTTCAACCCCACCATAGGTGACCCACAACCTAGGGTTGTCTCAATAGTGTACCTCAATTAGAGAGAGACTTAAGAACCCTCTCCAAGTGTGAAAATTGATTATACAAAAGTTATTTAATTCATATATTTGTTTTATTATGAGTTAATTGAAATATAGGTCAATAATAAGGAAAAATATATCATTTCTACATTTATGCCCATCAAATCAAAGAAACATAGGTACATACAAGTATAAACTCAAATGACACATAATGTTAGAAGAATTAAAATTTTGAAAATGAAATCATGATATGAATGACACTACATGACACAATCTTAATCAAAATAGGTGACCAGAAACCCTATCCATGACACTAATATCACATACATATATCCCATCTTTGCATTTTAATCTCTCCAAATTACACACATAGTCAGCCATAGATGTATAAAGTTCAAAACCAAATTAAAAATTATATATCATCATTCATAATTTAAAAAATCATCAAGGTTTGATCATTACATTATCTTTCTTCTCTTTTGATGTTCAATTGTAAATTTTACATTTTCATTTTCCATGTTTAGTTTTTTTAGCCATGATGGAAAATATAAAAATACTATTTTACATTGTCAAATGGTTGATCTTCCTAGTGCATTAGCTTTATATTATTTTCTTTTATAAATAATTAAGAGATAAAATAGCCATACATTATTAAATTCTCCTTGAGGATCAAATTAAACTCTACTAGTCTAAATTTATCTCACTCATTTGGTCTATTATCTAATACATCATCTAAGAGAGAGAATAAAATTGAATATTTGGGAGGTTATCAATACAATTATTTTGGGTTCTAATTTGTATTTATTTTATGTAAGGAGTAACTTATTGTAGAAACTTAATTTTGGTACAAGACAATTTTTCATATTGTTTTTCCTTTATTTTATCATATTTGGTCCATGTGCACACATTTGGCTATTTTTGGTACATCTTCCCCTTGTGTTTGGCATAATATCATCATCCCTTGACATGCGTCTTCCTCATATATTGAATTTTTATTCAATTTTAGTACATGAAACCCTATCCATTAGATAAAAAACATTTTAAAACCTGCAATAGACAATTAATTTTTCATATGACCCCAGATGCACCAAGAATGTCTAAATTACTATTTTAGTGTATTTTCTTATGTTTTAATCAGCCTACGCAAACCACTTCCTTAAATTATGGCTCTTATATTATTATAGTGTCATGTATTCCCTATAATATAGGTTTGTCCATGTGTTGGTGTGTGTAGATGAGTGTATAAATATGTTTCAACTAATTAGTGCTTTATATGTCTAAATGAGCCAAAACATTGAGAATAATTAAAAATGTATAATCTATGTCTAAATTAAGTAAATTTGAATGTAAAAATGGAATAAAACTAATTTATTATAATGAAATATTTATTAAATTAATATATAATATAGGTTAAATATAGTTTTTAGATTTGTTATGGTTTATGATAATGTACAATCATCAAGTAGGCTTTGGAGGGGCTTTATGTTGACTCAAATCAAGAAACAGACTGTTAAACTCAATAGGATAAGTCTAGTACTACTTGGACACCTATGGTAGTTGGCTATGTATTCAATATAATAGATTAATCTAACTGACTAGCATCAATATATGATATTTTATATCACTGCACCTATTTTTATAAATGGCTCATGTGTATTCAAAATTCTTTGAACCTATGTAAATAACTTTGTGTTCCTTCTCTTTACCTAAAAACCCTAGTTTACACTCATGAGACCAATGTGACTTGGAAAAATGGGATAGAAATTATGTGTTTAGATTGATGAAACCACCCCAACTAAGTGGATAAGTGTTTCTTATTTTCCATTAGTCTAAACAAGGCCCAAATTGCATGTGGTTCTCCCACCTAGTAGTGTGTGTGCAATTATTGTAATATTGACATGTTGTGTAATCTTGTGTATAGATTTTAAAAATTTAAAACCTTTGATTTTTACCTTTAAATGGTATTCAAACTTATCTTATGTCCTATTAATTTGATGGGTTTCATATTTTTAAGCTTTACATAAGTTTATCTCAAAGTGTAGATGTTTTTAGTGATAAATAGATACTTACTAGATAGAAAAAGGATTAGACTTGGTATGCTTATATAGTTGACTCTTTAGGTGATTTATATCTAAATCAACATATGAAATGTGAATTTTTACCCATAGGAAATAGTATAATTTTTTAAATTATCCATTAAATGTTATGTGGAATATTCCATATAAGGCAGATGACTCCAGTAATTAGATCTATCTAATTATGGCTAGAGGTGTCCAAAAAGTAGGAAACTATGATTTGAGACAAGGAGATAGCATGTATAAGATAATAAAATATTTATGAATGTAATATGGAAATCATATGTATATATAATGGTGAATTAGTAAGATCATGCCCATATATAATAGAATGTCTAAGAGAGTGTGTGAGTAAGAGTTAGTTATGTACACACAAAGGCTTGGTTAAAACTAACATTATCATGTATCTAATACAAAAATTGAGTGTATACACCCCCCCCAGTTTATATTAATAATTAAATTACGATATTAAAATAATATAGGGAGATACTTAAGTGTAACTATGGTGGGTTTGTTCAGGTAGGACTTGAGTGTTGTCTTACCCCATGTAAAATCTTCATTGAAACACATAGAATTTTTTTTACTTATGACATAAAATTTAAAGCAAAAACTTTGAATATATTTTTAATTTAAATAATAAAGAATTAATATAATAGTATACATGATAACCATGTTACATTAATGATACACTAGAGAATGGGGTGATTAAGCCCTATGGAGTGTTATTTTTAAAATAATGGGTTGAGCTAAATATTCACCAACCCTCACTGGAGTGTTACACCCTTAACCTATAGTGTTACACCCTTAACATGTCTAGGGATATGTGTGGTTGACTTGTGCCTTACATAATCTTTCATAATATCTTTTCACATTTCTCTATGATTCTTATATTATAATAGGGTTTACCTAAGTAATAACCATGACCTAAGTAGAGTATGTATTGGAGGTAGGGGTTAGTATTTGAGGATAATATTGCGAATTTTCTTCTTTTTACATTTTAATGGATGTTGTTAACTTGAAGTTGTTTAGTCATATACATCAAGTATTCGTATTTTTGTCAATTATTATTATGGATATAATTATTATGCTCATATTTTTATGATATATTAGTCTATTGGTGTGAATTATCTAAATAATTTCATTACAAGTGGTATTAGAGCATCAATTTGGGAAAGTTTTTATTGTAATTTTTTTTAAATAGTGTTTAAATTTTATTCTAGGATCTGTGGGATTAAAACATCACAACTTACAATCTAGGATAATTTTTTCATTATAGCAACATTGTTCACTCTTTTGGGGCCCAAAACCCTACATCATTAGTTTTTATTCCTTGTTTTCTACATGGGATTTTAAATTTGGAATTACAATTACTCTGTGTTATGGTTCGAATATCATGCCATGAGGATGTTATAATGTTATGTACATTTTATTATTTTCAAGAAAATGTGAGAAAATGCATTGTTAAAATAAGAATACAAATGAAAATTTTAAAAGTGACATCTTAAGTAAGTAGATAAAAATATCATGAAAAAAAAGATGTGAATCAAATGAATGTAAAGCATACCAAATATAATCAAGATTAAAATATTAAGGAAAAACATAATATATGTAAAACATTTCACTTATCTTACATTGGATGATATTGCAATCATTTCATTGTATTGTTAAATTATATTTTTCTTTTCTTACATTGGATATTTTATTTTCACATTTATTCTCTGCATCTTATGTTTTGTTTTATATTAAATTTTGATGTAACTTATGAATTTTATTTACAATATTTTACATATCTTATGTTTTTACTTACTATTTTTGTTTTACTTATATTTGGCATGTTTTGCATTCATTTATTTCACATATTTTGTTTATTGATCTTTCTATCTACTTACTTAAGAGGTCATTTTTCAAACTTTCATTTTTCTTATTTTTTAACCATGTATTTTATCACATTTTATAGAAAATAATAAAATGTACATATCATTATAAAATCCTCATATCATGATAATAGAATCACAAGAAAAGCTAATTTCAATGCCAAATTTACTCTCCCTTATAGAAAATAAGAAATTAGAACTAATCATACAATCATGCATGCATGCATGTATGTATGTATTTATGTATGTACGTATGTAGGTATGTATGTATCAAAAATTTCAACATCAAAATATATAATATATACATATATATAGGTGTCACCTTCATATCTAGCTAGGTGAGATACCACAGTCTATAAATCAGCTACAAATATAGCCACTCTAGGAAATCTTTCTAGTGTGAGACTAACACCACAATCATGCAGCCTCTTCCTACACTCTAGGTATGTTTATCTCTATCTATAGACCCCCCACATCAAAAATTATCTCACATTATGTGCCTCTTATATAATTATCCATATATGCAACCCTCCATGTGTTCAAGGGCATTTGTGCCATCACCACCTACTTCCATGTGATACCCTCTCCCCCTGTCATAACTACCTACATAGCAATATCAATAGCCTTCTCTTATTATATTATCTCTCATGTATTACCTATTACTATCCTAAAATTTCTAACATGATCACTATAATAAAGTACCAAGGAATCCATCATGATTGTAACATCATTCTCAATTAGTATGTCCTTTAAGATATTATGGTATTAAACATCAACCATGGATCCACAACATGTAGTATCTACCACATCATCTATAAAATTAAAAAAAATGAATGTAAAATCTTATTATATATAAAAACTACATGTAAATATATCACTAATCACTAACATGTATATATTTAAGACTCAAAAAATAATGTGATGGTAAATACCTAGTGCATTTTATACCTATATATGGGTGTCTCTCTAAAAATACCTCTATGTTTGATTTGGCCTTGAGGATAAGCTCATCCTCTAAGATTCATGTTGAGTAAGTTAACACCCATATTTATTAATAAAACACTATAAAATTGAGTTTTGATACCCTCTTGCATTGTTAGGAGACCCATCTATCAGTTTTAGGTGGCCCAACCTCTACCATAGATGCATCAAGATCAATACTAACCTATTCCTCTTCCCTTTCCTCCAGTCAATGTTGATATCATTATCTCCTTTTATGGTAATCATGATGTGGGATCAACACTTGTACATATGTAGGTATCATGTATCATATGGCTCTATATATATCTCTATATTATCTCACCTAATGGGGTGAGATAGCTAGTAGAAACATTAGGTATGATTAACCAAACTAAACTAAGACCCAAGTGCACAATTAAGGCTCAAAAAACCAAGTGTAGTGGCCTTTGAACATATCCCTCCTTTGTGATAATATCATGGATGGTTTTTCACCATGAATCCAAGTTCCCTTTATATGGCATTTATATGATATCATCCATACACATAATCTCTAGTGTTAGTTATAAGGGGATCCATCACACTCTATGGTCTTACTCCCACCATTTCACTCAAGGTAAGAGGTCCTTAATCTGATGCAATAATCTTGTTATCTGGTACATGGTGAAGTTATCATAGAATTAACACATGAACATTATGATAAGAAACATGTAATATCCCCTAATTCCCTTGAATTTTAAAACTAGATATTTTGAATTGCTTTTCTGTGTATTCTAATTTTTTTGTTTTTTTTGCATGAATAAAGATACAATTTTGAGTTTTGCCAAATAATTCCAAATAAATAAATAAATAGTAGTATAATCTCTCAAATGGCAAATCAATGATCTTATTATCCTTCTAGATGATTACAATATTCAATCTCTGTCATGCATATAAAATAATATAAAAATATAGTCTTCAAAACTTGGTTTTTCTGCAAACTAGAAATAAAACTTAAATCTGGAATGGCTTAGGTCACTATGTGAAAACACAGTCACTGACGTCGGTTATACTGCCGTCGTCAGTCAATATACTATCGACATCGGTCTCTGGGTCCCTTGCAACGCTGTCTGGCCTATGACAGAATGGTACATATTTGCATGGATCTATATGGATTTCGTATAAGAGCAAATATAATCTAGTGTGGCCTGAATGATGAACACCTGATCTAAAGATCTTTATCTGTATAATTTTCTAAATCAAAAACTAATGAAAGAAATACCTATAAACCTCTATGATAACTTCTGTATGAAGCTATCTCTCAATTTGGCAATAGATCAGCTGATATCTCACAGCTTCTGAATCGCACACAATGAAGAGTGGATGTTCTCCAATGCAAATGGAATCCTAGATCCCTTGGCTCAGTCTTAGAAGAATTCTTAGCAAAAATCAATAATCATAGTCTCATCATCTTCCAACTCTCTCCCATGAGAAACCCTAATACCCTCAAAAGGGTGTGCTTGCCCTAATTAGGGTTTCTTAAATTAGAATTAAGGTTTCTTAAATTATAATTAGGGTTTCTTAATTAAAATTAGACCAAATAATTAATATTTTATTAAATCAATCAAATATTAATATCTCCCTTAATACATGTCAGATCCTCAAACCGTCTAAAGCTAGTGAACCAGGGAGTGATTCTGCACATGACTATACCATAATAGGGATGCTCTGTTGAGTGCCAAAAATCCCTATATAATAAGAGCTCAGGTAAACATGTATGAAAGAGCCTGAATGATAAGCCAACTAGACAAATTCTACTAATCGAAGCCAAGCCAAACTCCATTAAGACCCTCTATCCATCCTATTAGCCTGAGGGTCACATAATAGGCTAACCATCAACTCTAAAGATGTCAACTAAAAAGGGGACATGACAATCCACCCCTCTTGAAATTGCTTTCCCTTAAGCAATCGCTAAATGATAAACCAATCAATCCACCTGGATCCCAAATGTAGTCATGATCTCCATCACTGTCAATTAATGCAAACTCCATGCCATGTCTATCATTACTCTCATCCAATGGTGCCACATCATCCCAAGTACTAAGATAAGGATCACAACATCCAATCCATGAATGGAAGTCAACTGGCAACTCAAGTAAACACCTCACCTGAATAATATCTAAATTTGGAATGTGAATGCTAGACATACTCATATCATCATCAACATGTGACCCGACTGTAATAAAGAGCTGAGTCCCTACCACATTTGCTAACTCCTAAACTAAACTCACCTCAAGACAAAGCTCATCCACATGTCTCTCCTATAGTGGTGCCAATGTGCACTCGGTAGCGCACTCTCCCATATCATGTGGTATGAGTCTCTCCATCCGATGAAAAAACATATTTTTGATGTTGCTACCCCATATTGCCTTAAGAATATGTGTCTTCCCACCAACATTAAAATGAACCTCCATGTCCTTGAGATGAAGAGTGACTTCTTCAAGGGAATGAAGCCACTTCATACCCAAGACTAAGTCTATATCCCCCATGTTCACCACATAATAATCAGCCTTGAACTCATAGTTGTTCAAGTGTAATGGGAGGTCTCTAATCATCCGCTCACACCTAAGAGTGTGACTGTCAGCCACCTTAACTCTAATGCCCTTGAAATATTTGGTAGTGAGTCCACGCTTCTCCATAAATCTAACATCTATAAAATTATGTGTGGCTCCTGTATCAAGAAGGGTGATGACCTTCTGTCCTGCCAAAACTCCACAGAGTCTGAATGACTCATCTGATTGAATGATGGATAGACATGCCTCATATATGTGAATCTCTAAATCTATTTCTGCCTTAAGCTCTAAAGCCTCTACCTTTGACTCAAAACTCTCCTACTATTTGAAATCTTTTGATTCCAAATCCTCATAAAAATCCCACATCACACAATTTGCCTTACCCTTAGGCCTTAAAGGACAATTGTGATTGGCATCATATGGACCTTTGTAGTAGAAGCAAAGCTTCTTTCTGTGTAGATCATTAAAATCCTCTCAATCCAAAGGTGGTGCTACTGGATTGGCCTTTGAATCATTCTTAACATCTGATTTATCTTTGTTGAAATCGAATCCCTCTCTATCTCCATTGGAGCACTTATGGTCCCTGGATGAAGAAGTACCTCTGGAGTTAAATTTACTAGATGGGGCTGCCATCTCCATGCTACGAGCCTTCTTCATAGCTTCCTATAATGAAGGAGGATTAAAGGCTTTGATCCAACCTCTCAATGGTTCTGTCAATCCCTCCATGAAGAGAACTACCAATCTATGCTTTGAAATATTTGGCACCATGACTGCCAATCTCTGAAAATCACTAATAAAGGACTCCAAGTTGCTTGTTTGTTTCAATTGTGCCAGATCTCGAAATTAAACCTCAAGATCTTTCCTATCAAACCTCTCAACCAACGTATCCATGAAGTCCTGGTACTCGGTCACTTGGTTATGCTGAAGTGTTACCATACCATGGTACCACCAATCATGTGCTGCTCCATCCAAGAGCAAAGTGGCGTATTTGATGGCCTCTATCTCTGTCATTGGCCTCAATGCCAAGAATGTATCAAGCTTATGAACCCAAGCTTGAGCTATCATCTTTCCACTCCCATCAAAAGTAGTCAAAGAAAGCTTGCTAGTAGCCTTCTTTAGCTCACTAAGTTGACCCCTAGGCCTCCTGTCCTTCCTAACTGATCTGTAGTGCTCTCTCCTCTGATTAACAAAATGATCAAAGGACATCCTCTCCCAAACCTGAGGAGCTAATAAGTCCCACTCATCATTTGCAGCCATGAGGGCATCTGCAAATAGGGAATCACCTGCTACCTCCTCTGTTGGTGCTTCTTTTGGTTCATCCTATACAAATGTAGGCCGTGTAGGTCTATCAGTAGTCCTAGAATGGGTCAGCTATGGTCTCTAATTAACAGTAGCACTCCTGTTATCTCCTTGTTCCCCATTCTATGTAACAGGTGGGTTCATCCTCTCTACCATAGTAGTGAGTGCTTGTATTGCCTGATTCATCTATTGCTAGCCTATAACCATAACTCAAAAAAATTCTCTAGTGTCCTGATCATCATTATGCTAGTGGCCCCTAGGTGGGTTACCCTCATGCCTGTCACTCATGGTGATTGGCTATTGTTATAACACCTGGGTACCTTCAAGCAAGACTCTACTATGCGTGTTGTACCTATGTGGTCCTAACTCTTGTGGCTGCATAAGATTTTCAAACCCTCAGGATGGTAGGATTTAGCTTTGATACCACTATAATATCCCCTATTTCCCTTGAATTCTAAAACTATATATTTTGAATTGCTTTTTTGTGTATTCTGACTTTTTTGTTTTTTTGGAATGAATAAAGATACGATTTTGAATTTTGCCAAATAATTCTAAATAAATAAATAAACAAGAGTATAATCTCTCAACTGGAAAATCAATGATCTTATTATCCTTCTAGACGATTACAATATTCAATCTCTATCATGCATATAAAATAATATAAAAATATAGTCTTCAAAACTTGGTTTTTTCACAAATTGGAAATAAAACCTAAATATGGAACGGCTCAGGTCGCTGTGTGAAAACATAGTCACCGACGTCAGTTATACTGCCATTGTCAATCGATATACTACCGACGTCAGTCTCTGGGTCCCCTGTGGCACTGTCTAGCCTGAGGCAGAATGATATAGATTTACATGGATCTATACAGATTCTGTACAGGAGCAAATAGAATCTAGTGTGGCCTAAATGCTGAACACTTGATCTGAATATCTCTATATGTATAATTTTCTAAATAAAAAACTAATGAAAGAAATACTTGTAAACCTCTGTGATAACTTCTGTATGAATTTATCTCTCAATTTGGCAATAGATCAGCTGATATCTCACAGCTTCTGAATCGCACACAATGAAGAGTGGACGTTCTCCAATGCAAATGGAATCCTAGAACCCTTGGCTCAGTCATCTCAGAAGAATTCTTAGCAAAAATCAATAATCATAATCTCATCATCTTCCAACTCTCTCCCATGAGAAACCCTTATACCCTCAAAGGGGCGTGCTTGCCCTAATTAGGGTTTCTTAAATTAGAATTAGGGTTTTTTAATTAAAATTAGACCAAATAATTAATATTTGATTAAATCAATCAAATATTAATATCTCCCTTAATACATGTCAGATCCTTGAACCATCTGAAGCTGATGAACCAGGGAGTGATTCCGCACATGACTATACCATAACAGGGATGCTCTACTGAGTGCCAAAAATACCTATATAATAGGAGCTTAGGCAAACATGTTCGAAAGATCTTGAATGATAAGCCAACTAGACAAATTCTGCTAATTGAAGCCAAGCCAAGCTCCATCAAGACCCTCTATACATCATATCAGCCTATGAGGGTCACATAATAGGCTAACCATCAACTCTAAAGATGTCAACTAAAAAGGGGACATGACAAACCATCATATATTATATAATATTAAACATACCATAGAAATCATGCATAATTGTTAGCTATATGGGAGCTTTTATATCATAAAGTGTTCCCTACTCCAACATAGACTGATACAAGGCTATAATATACATTTTAAAATTTTTGTATGTTTAATGACACAACACACACATGTTCATGAAGTTTTTGATAACCTTTTAGATGTCTAGAATTCTTGACACATAGATACCTGAAAGTCTCATGATCATCTTGTGTTAGTCATACTAGTTAGACCCTATGGACTACCAAGCCAACCTTTGATACTCTACCATGGGATTATGTGCATCAAATTTCATGAGATTATCCTCTATATGTATCTTAAATATAGAATTATATCCTATAAGGTGATTTTTACCTTTACTATGTCTCTATCCACCTTCCACCTAAATGTGTTTATCATCTTTTCATAGTGCCTTAGGAACATTGATACTAGCTCAATGCTGAGAGGAAACAAACACATCTACAATATCCTTATGAACCTTAGGAAAACTAAATTAAATCTATCCATGTCTAATAGTCTAACTTGTAGATCTAACACCCAATTCACATCTATACTACTCCATATTTTTCATCACCACTATAAAATTATAAACAATAGTTACAGTCAGATTTTTCTCAAAGATATAAAATCAAATTAAAATATAATTAAAAATAGTCTCATTATCTATTGTATAAGCCATTTTTATTTTAAGTTATAGTATTAACCATTTTAATTTTCTACTACATCAACCAGGTAGTTATTATCTTACTACATCAGCCATACCTATATTGAATCATCCATCCAATATTTTTATTATGGCATTGTTCATGATCCAGAGGAGTTTCATTCATCATATGGTTTGAATGGAAAAATGTGGCAAAGACAAATGTCATAATGGGAAAGTTGACATGTGGAAAAAATATAAAGATTTTATACAATTAATTTTTATATTATAATTATTTTTTTATGTTAGAAATGGGTGTTGCATTATAGATGTGAGACTAAACTGACCTTTACCCATATTACCCCATTAGCAAATTTGCCATATAATTCTACTAATGCCACCAATAAATTGTTTCCACAACCAATTATTCCCACCATAATTTCTCCATTTTCAAAATATTATTAATATCCTATTTTATTATGGTTATTAATAACAATGGGATATTAAATCCAAATTTAATTCAATCCCAATTTAAATATCCTATTTATGGATTTGATTATTCCATTGGATATTTTAAAACCTAAGTCCCAAATTTTAATATTACCCATTCCCACGTGGATGGTTATTTATAAAAAACTAAGAGATATATTTTTTTAAACAAAAAGTACCTTTGTACCAGTTTAATAAACTTTATACCTCCATGTGGATTATCCACTTGACTTTTGCATGGTCACCAGTTTTGTGTGGAAGATCATGGTAACATGGACCATGGAATTTATGGGAAGGCTTTGTTAAATATATCATGGCATCAACCACCCTTAATACATGGGATTTAATTCTATTTAGAATTCATGTAAGCTAATTATAGGGATATAAATGCACTTTGAGGTAAAGAAGGTTGTTAGCCAATGTTGGCTATAAACAACTTTATTTTATTTTATATTGAGAATTTTTATATTCTAGAGGCATATAACAATGTTAAAAATATTACAAAAGTTGTATTTTTTTATAGAGAAAGAATTTTGAAAAATATTTGAAGCAAGGACATGCCATACAGGTGAAAGTCTATTATGCTAGAGAACACATGTTATTAAATTGAAAGGATTGATCGTGTTTATTTTTATAGAGGTAAAATTTTAGAATATCCTAATTGAGGCCATTTTAACTTATTATAGAGTCTTGTCAGCCTATAAAAATTGTAGAGAGAGTTATTTTCCCATTTTTGGGAAACAAAGAACTTGCAGAGCTTTAGATGAATAATGATACATTTTTTGATCAAGTTCAGAGTCTTCAATACCTAGTTTTTAGTTATATTGTAGGTGACAAGGTTCATTTATCATTATTTTGATTTGTATTATTACTTGTAAATTAATGTTTAATGGATCAGTTTGCTATTTATCAATCCCAAGGATGTAAGCAATTGGTGAACCCTATAAATAATCTCTAGTCTCTATTTTCTTTTTGTTTTTCTAGTTTTACATCAGTATATCAGTTTAAAATTAATCATTGATATTTGGAAAATAATTATGGGAAATTAATTAATAGAATATTTAAAGAGATAAAATATCTATGGAATGTTTTTAATTGAACAATAGATTTATATGAGTTTATAGAATACTCATAATCAGAATTATTGTAGACAATTTACATTCTGATTAAAAGTTAATTCTTTTTTAAATAAATTTTGGAAATTGACATATTATGAAAATCCATTTTAAATAAAATAATATTTATTAGCAGGGAGCTACTTACTATTTATGAATTATGTTGGTATTAGAGTAGTTAAAATGTAGGGATTATCTTTTGATTGTGTGAATTTTTGAATTTAGTTTTAGTATTTGTTAGATTATTACAGACTTATTATTTACTCCATTTATAGTGTTGGAAGTACAGGTTATTTATATGAACATTAAACCATGGAAAATTTGTCCAAATAAGAGAAAATTGATGAGATCAAAGCATTTAATATATAGATTCAAGAAGAGAACTCTCTCTTGAGATCAAAATTTTATTCCTTGGAAGAAGAAGTTGAAAGTTTCAAAATTAAGTAGAAGATAAGGATGAGATCTTGGTAAGACTACAAAATGGTGAATAAGTAAAGGATTTACCTTCCACATAAGATGTAGAAACCATGATGGATGAATGCACTATAAGTGAATGTGAGTCACCAGTTAATTTTCCTTCCCATGATAAATCTAGTAATAATGATTTTGGTAAATTTGAAAAGTATACAAAAAGGAATAGGTTCAAAATTACTTGTTTAAATGGGAATTAATGGAAAATGCCTTGAAAAATATGGCCAAGGAACTAATAACCCCATTCAAGTAGAGGATAGACATCATTTTATAGGTTTAAGATATACTAGTGTGAAAATGGAAGCTAGTGAAAATTCCAAAACTGTTAAAGGAGGACAAGCTTTTAATAGCAAAGTGTTCAAGTCACTAGTCTTGTAGAGTGATAGAATGTAGAGAAAAAGAATTCCATACCCACAAAAATATGGTGTTGTGTATAGACATGATTTGAGAAAAGGTAAAATCATTCCACCTTCTCATACTTTCATTAGTCTTAAAAAACCTAGTAAGTATTCCAATGTATATTTCAACTATGAAAATAAGGACTTATTATCATAGGATTTTTGGTCTAAATAACCATGTAGTTTTTGTGGATTAAATAATCACTGTGTTACCTTATGTTGGAAAAGAAAACTAGTTATTAGGATGTTTATGTTTTTTAAAAAGAAACAAATGGGTAATAATCATTATACTCATTTTAATCTAAGTGGTCATCGAAATTATAAATGTTGGGTATTGTATCAACAACTATGTCATAAGTATTACAGGAACACATCCATGAAGAATGTTGCATCCATAATAAAAAAGGAAGTTATTTAAAATCTAATAGTTTTAGATATGACCCATGTATCTACTTAGGTATTCACTGAGGAAATTAAACCACCTAAATAGGAAAATGTGATAAATTGGGTTGGTAAGCAATTCCTTAGTTTCAGGATTGCATAGATATGATAGTTTATTAGCATGCAAATGTTCAAAGGAATTTTTGGGATTCCATTTGAAAGGAATATATTTTGGTTTTGAACATATTTTTGGAGCTACCAGCTATGAGAAACTTTGAGTGACAAGTTTATCATACTTGGATTATTCTCTCATATTTATGGTTTTATTAAGCTCTATATTTTTCTTCTAAATAAATTTTTGATTTCTTAATGCATTGGTAAAATGAATTAACTCATGTTTAAACTTGGAGATATTCTCAAATGATTTAATATTTGAAGATGGTTTATTAGAGTAACATATAGAGAAAATACAAAGGATAGGTTTATCATACTTGGATTATTTTTCTCATGTTTAGGTTTTTGGAAAAACTTTAGTTTGAACTTTGAAAATAGTATATGCAAGCTGTATGGGACATATTTAGTATGTATATTTTGGGAAAAATTGTATTTTATTATATATGTTGTCATTTACATTGTGTAAATAGAGGCTTATAAGACCCTTTTTGGGCACTGTTTGTAATTGTAATAATTTTACAAACTTTTTGTAGCCATGCATGATATTTTCATATTTATAAGTCCCTCATACATTTTAGGCATTTATTTGTAACTATCAAATATGGTTAAAATTAGCATGTATATTTATTACACTAATAAAATGGTTTACAATTACACTTTGTGATCATTTTATAGGTAGATGAACCATTTTGGGATGTGGCATTTATACAGGCAATGTACTTCTATCTAAAATTTGGTATTGGATAGATATTTATTTCACTAACATTTCAGGGAATCAGTTTGATTTTTGAATTGTTACCATGATATTTTATATATTGAACCATTTGAAGATTTAGAGAGTGACTTGACATTTTGGGGACCAAAAGGGTCTTATTGGGAAGATTTGATTTGGAGGATTTTCACTCATCATATGGTTCAAATGGAAAAATGTGTAAAAGATAAATGTTGTAATGGGAAAGTCAACACGTGAAAAAAAAAGAGTTTATACAATTACTTTTTATATTGAAATTATTTTATTATGTTTGTATTGGGTGTTGTGTTGAAAATCTGGGAACAAACTGACCTTTACCCACATCACCCCATTATCAAATTTGCCATATAATTCTACTAATGCCACCAAGATATTCTTTTCACATAACCAATGATTCCCATCGTAACTCCTCCTTTTTCAAAATATTATTAATATCCTATTTTATTATAGTTATTAATAACCATAGAATATTAAATCCAAATTTAGTTAAATCCCAATTTAAATATCCTATTTATAGGTTTGATTATTCCATTAGATATTTTAAAACCTAAGTCCCAAATTTTAATATTACCCACTCCCACATGGATGGTTATTAAAAATAAAACCATGGGACATTGTTTTTAAAACAAAAAGTACCCTTATCCCATTTTAATAAACTTTATTCCTCCACAAGGATTATCCACTTAACTTTTGCATGGTCATCAGTCTTGTGTGGAAGATCATGGTAATGTGGACCATGTTATTTATGAATAGTCTTTGTTAAACATAGCCTAGCATCAACCACCCTTAATATGTGGGATTACATTCTATTTAGAATTCATGCAAGCTAATTATAGGGAGATAAATGCACTTTAGGGTAAAGAAGGTTGTTAGCCAATGTTGGCTATAAACAACTTTACTTTATTTTATATTAAGAATTTTTATATTCTAAAGGTATATAACAATGTACATAATATTACAAAAGTATTTTTTTTACAGAGAAAGAATTGTGAAAAATATTTGAAGTAGGGACATGCCATATAGGTGGAAGTGTATCATGTTTGAGAACATAGGTTATTAAATTCAAAGGATTGATCATGGTTAATTTTATAGAGGTAAAATTTTTGAATAACCTAATTGATGCCATTTTTGCCTATTATAGAGTCTTATAAGCCTATAAAAATTACAAAGAGAGTTATTTGCCCATTTTGGATAAAGAAAGTACTTGCATAGCCTCAGATGAATAAGGAGACATTTGTTGATTAGGTTCAAAGTCCTTAATATCTAGATTTTAGTTATATTATAGGTGACATGGTTTATTTATCATTATTTTGAGTTGTATTTTTACATTCAAATTGATTTTTAATGGATCTATTTGCTATTAAGAAATCTTGGGGACATAACCAATTAGTGAAGCCTATACACAATCTTTGGTCTCTATTTTATTTTGGTTTTTCCAATTTTACATCAGTATATCAATTTAAAATTAATCACTGATCTTGGAAAATAATTATAGGAAATTAATTAAGATATTATTTGAAGAGATAAAATATCTATGGAATGTTTTTGATTGAATAATAAATTTATGAGTTTACATAATACTCATAATTAGAATTGTTGTAGATAATTTACATTCTGATTAAAAGATAATTCATTTATTAAATAAATTTTGGAAATTGACATATTATTAAAATCCTTTTGAAATAAAAAAGTATTTATTAGTAAGGGCTAATTATTGTTTATGGATCAGTCCACATATGTATTGTATCAACCATTTTTTATGATTTCTTACTGTATTGGTCATATGTCAAAGGTATTGGACATATAGTTTTCCTTCTCTAAACTAGCCATATTTTTATTGTATCATACATTTAATAGAGTTTTTATTATACTAACCACCATATATGGTATTGGCCACTATAGTGACTTTTCAAAACATAACTACATTTTCAATATAATATAATATCATCTAGATTATAATTTTTCACTACTCAACTACATCATCATTACCACTATAGTTGCCTAGTCATGGTGATTTCTTCCCTCAACCTTAATAAATTCCTATGGTATTAAATTTCATATTTTTTTTCTTACCCATCACCTGTCAATTTTTTTTCTATATTATAACACTTTTTTGGGTAAATTCCACTACATGAATTTGCCCCAATGGGTAGATTTCATAAAATCTAATCTATTTACACTCTCTACCAAATCAAACATCAAATTCATCATCCAATCTACATGGCTCTTATGGAACCTCCATTAAGAGATAACCACATTTGACTCATCATCCTCTATCTATTATCTCTCCTTGTTCTATAAATGGTCATCTAGAGCTCTAGGTTTCAAAAAATAGAAAATGACCAAATGATTTACCTTTTTGCTTATCTATACCTCCCAATTCAAATTTCAAAATTCCCTAATATTTACCTCAAATTTTTCATATTTTAATAATATAAAAATTTCTTTCTATTTTTTATGAACCAAAAGAAGAATTAGTATCTTAGATAAGTAACTAATTTTTTGTTACTAATAAAACAATTTTTTATAGAATTTTTCTTTTATTTTTTAGTTCTATCTATCAAACTTCTAGATTGGCACTTTCCATCAACTAAATCACATAAAACATCTCTACAAAGTGAAGGTATGTATTTTTATTTATTTATTTAATTTAATTATTACTTTCGTTTCTTACAACATTGTTTTCCATGTTTTTGTGTTTCTATGTATCTTTCCAAAAGTATCAACCCATGTTACACTATTGTGATACGTGATGAGATTTAGGTGAGGCATATGTATAAACTTGATATTTTTCATCTGTATCAATGTAATAATGATTTATATTATAGGAATCATTGTCACATTAATCACCCTAAATTCATCTCCTAAAGAGTGAATTGTGAAAGGGGTTGGCTTAGCTCGTGGTTATTTTTAGAAACATTTACATACTATTTGATCATACCTTTCACTATTAGTTTCACTTTCTCTAAGACTTTTTTCATATTCCTTATCCATATGATTTATATATAGTTATGTTATACACATTATATTTATATTTTATTATCCTAGATAATATAGTTTTCTCCCTACTTATTTACCCATGTACTATATTAATATTTCTAATTTTGTATTATATTGGACTAGCCGATATAGTAATGAGTCAACCAAAACCTATTTTACTATATCATCTTAGATGATATCATTGGATTATTATTTAGGTTATTTCTAGGTTTTGATCCATATTATAGGGGTAATAATTATCATTACCAACACTTACAACACTCATCTACTCGCACTCGCATTTATACCCTTAAGTAGTAAAATGAGTAGTTAAAGGTTATTTTCTTAAATATCTAGAACTCAATAAGAATATTTGAACCAAAGAGGTGGTCCATAGTCTTTGGAGTCCCCAACTAAGGACATATACATCTTCATCCATTCCATTTGAATTATTCACCTAAAACATATATTGTAAAGTGCCACTTCATCCAAAGGTGATGCTTATGCACCAAAAATTCAATCCAAAGTATCTCTATCCATATTCTCTTTATTTTATTTACTTAGTAGATAGATATATGTTATTATTGTTATAATAACATGTATATTTTTTTCCTTACCTAAGTTATCCTTATATCAAATAAGATCATATAATATATGGTTCTTAGGCTTTACATTAGCATTTTAAGACGTATATATTACACCTATGGTCTGCCATTGTGGCATTTATCTCATGTTTAGTTTAGTATTATTTATTTTCTTAGGTATATTTTACCCTTGTTTATCAATTCCTTACATGTAGTTTCCTTACTATATCCTTGATACGCCCTTGTTACCATTTATATATCATTTATTTATCTTGAGATCTAGTTATAACTATACCCGATATCTTAGCAATGGGATTTGGAACCGTATACACTTGACATTAAGTGTCCATTTCCCTCTACTAGATCTATGGCAAACTTGACTATTATATATAGAAATTCCATGTATATGCAAGATATGTGTTATGATCTCTTGTTTTTATAATATTATATATAGAGAAAGAAGATTATTGTATTGGTCATCCTAGTCCACATATACATTATGCATGCAACCTATTTAGTTTTTGATACTTGACAATATGAAACTTTGACCTTAATTTAGGTTTTCAAACTTAGATTAGTGACTATTCCTTAAGGTATTTTTAGATTTGAATGTTTTATGGTAATGCCTCAAGTATGTATGTATGTATGTATGTATGTATGTATTCATTAATGTGCAACTCATTTTCAAAGTGATCTCTAAATTCTTTATATATAAGAATAGCTATATGATTAACATGTATATAAAACTAAATATTTGAGTAATTTCCCTTTATAACTAACATGCAAAATTTATGGCTCAACCTAAGGGAAGAGTTTGAGTTTGAAAATAGTTATTTGGATAACTTGGGACACTACCACCAAAGGTGGATGATAATTTTAACCGATATCATTCAAATATTTTCAAAATATTTAGGATGGAGGAAATAATGATATAGAGAATGATGATGGTCTCTTTGGGTTAATATAATAGTTAGGCACAAACTAGTGAGATAATAATTTATGATGGTTTATAGTGTATAGTGATGGAAAAATGGGTTAGCAGTTGAAGTTGTGTTGGACCTCAACATCTCCTATGTTGAGTGTTGCATACATACTAATAATCTAAAGAGGGATCAAAATCCATGTATTTATCCCATGATATGATTGTCTATGTGAAATATTAACTAATTCAACCATGAATTATACCCTATAGGTTTATTTAGACTTCAAATCATGGTTGCTAAGGTTATATGTATTCATAATTGGGATAATAAGTGAATTTACTCTCAATGTGTAATTAGAATTTTTGTGTTTTTCAATCTATGATCATATTGTGTGTAAAATGGATTGAAATTATGGATTTATAGTTATAAATATGGAATTCATTCAAATAAGGATTGATATATATGTAGGATGACCAGTTACATGAGTTTGAAATTGATGAACTAGATGTTATCTGGTAGGAGGATGTAGTTGATAGAATTGGATAGGACTGGGAAGTAAGATAGTCCGAATGGTGAGCTAGGAACATGGATCAGTTAGGAGATAATCTTGACCTATTTTTAATTATGAATAGGTACATTTTGAGATCATTATTTTTTTTGTAGGAATGGGTCATCTGCATAATAAATGAAGGATGGGTGGATGAAATACCATATAATAAGGTATGAGATAAGTGAATATAAAGGGTGGTCAAAAGTACATTATTTCAACTTAAATTTTAATTTATGTGTCTAAATTTACCCCAATTTTAATCTATTAATTCACTAAAATAAAAAACTAGAGTGAAAGGAAATTTGTACCTGAGCTTACCTATGAAAAATAGTCTTGAATATAGGCCATAATATTTAACTATGCTTCACACGAACCTGCAATAAAACATGTATAAAATTAAACCTTACTTAAAATATAAATTAAAAATTAAAGATAAGAAAAATTATAGACCTAATAATAAATAAGGAATATATTGGGTATTTGAGCTATTGTGTTTTTTGGTGCAAAAAACTATTGAATGGAGAGGGTAGGACCCTTGCATATTTTCTTCTTCATTGATGAACTTGGATTGTAATATACATGCCCCAATCCTCATTTATAGGTGAGTGTGATTAATAAATTAAGGTGTTCTTTAATACATAATTCCATACCCAAAATTGTGAAATATTTTAGAACCCATGGATGAATTCTAGTGGATTAATCTGGTGCAAAAGGTGAACCAACCACTGTAGATAGAATAAGTCTCATTTCTAGTGAAAAGCTAGGACAAAACTAGTGAAAAAGATAGAATGACCTGATTATAGTGTATACATCATAGATAATGACATGATTTACCACTACATATATGAAACTAGTGTAAAACTTGAGTAAGGAGGTGGTCATGTGTTGTGGTATATGACCCTGATATGATATATAGGTGTATATAGATTTTTGAATTGGGTAATATCATGTGATTTTTTTAGAAAAACATTTATGTGATAATTTGTAACAAATTTTATTCATGATGCCCCAAAATTGAAAAAAATCTAAGGCAAACTTAAGTATTTTTATAAACATTATGACTGGATACATTTTTCAAACTACCCTATACTTCCTATGACTTTGAGAATTTTTGAAAAGTGATTATTTTCCAACTATTGGGATAAAAATTTAATATTTTGGACATATATGGAATGTGCCATTATCCAAATTAATTAATGGTGTCTAAAACTAATTTCTAGGTGATTTTTGGGTATGAATCATGATCAAATATGTAAAACCTAAAAAAATAATCTATCTACCACACTTTAGGGTTTTAGTCTCTAATACAAGCCACTATGTATGGACCATATTTTGAGGTGACTTATGGAGCATGCATAATATCTTAACTCAAAATAAAAATTTATGCAAGATTTTTTATTAAAAATATGTAAAATTTAAGTAATATTGATAACATGGAGGAGCATGGCATTATCATATGTAAACAAAGTAAAGTAGTTGTAATGTAAGATTCATGTAAAAACAAGAATACATATTGACATTGTCAAGATATATTTTAGAAATGAATCACATAGATAAGTGATCAAAACTAAGTACTAAAATCTAAATATAACTACTTGGGGAGGGATGCATGATATTAATCATGGAATCAATAAATAAGGAAGATCAATTATGTCCATCATGGCATCAAAAATAGAGAAAACAAGAGAAAATAAGTGTCATGTCAATGACACACACATACAAAGAGTACATGCAAATCATAAAAATCATATAATATAAGACCAAGGGAAAACATACAAGGGACACATTCAAATGTCACTCACATAAACATATAAATATATAATAGTCTTAGAGTTACACAAATTACATGTTTAAATGTCCAAAATCAAAAATAAAGCATACACAAGACATGAAGTAGGAAAACAAACATGAAAATCATGTATAAATATATGTAATTGACTAACATACGTAATTAATAACATTAGTATATTTAATAACTTGATTATCTATTAAAATAGAAATGTTAATGTAAATGATAAATCTTGATAGATTTTTCATAATATAGAGAACTGAGCTATGAATAATAAGGGATAGCCAAAGAGTTATAGAAATTGTGTATAAATGTGCCCCTGGTGAACTTTATAAAGTATAAAAGTGTTGTAGAAGGTATGTGACTCAATTATATCTAAGATTTTTTAGCATGTTTTCACTAGGAGAACATAGGTAGAATGAAACAATAGCAAAGTATACTGCTATCTAGGTAAAGCACATTTATCTATTTGTAATTTTGAAAACTGAGATGGTTAATAAACCTAAAATTATTATTTTTAAATCTAAAACTCTATGTTATTAACTCATTTATAATTTGTGAATCATTTTTCTAAAAAATTAGATATATCCATAAGAGGTATTGAGTATCTAAGCACAAATTAACTGAGGCAAATTAACTACACAAATCATGTATAGGTCCTATTTTTTAATTTTTTGGAATATCTTGATTTTTTTTCATTCTTTCATATATGAATTGATAAAAATAAAAATAAGGATACTAAATAATTAGTCATTAAAGGCACACACAATCAATGGGTCTTGTATCTAGGATAGGAATGGTGATCTTTTATGAATAGAAAATACCATATTTTAATGACTAAACTAAGCTAAATTAGAGATTAGAATAATATTTTCTAGTTTTAATATAAGATCCACTTCTATAATGATGATATGTAGCATGTTGTGCATGTTTTTGGGCATGATGAACTCTAGGTATTTTGGGATGCCATTATGGATTGTATGAATCCTATGTTGGTACCTTATGTGAAACACCTTTAGTTTCTTATAAAATCAATATTGGATGTGTATGAGTAGAGAGATGTTATGTATAATTTGTGAAAAATCTCTATTAAAGTATCATTTCAAGGATATGACTCATTATAAGGATATATTTTTGTTTTTGTACTTTATGATTAGGTTGAATCCTTTAAGGTGGCTCAATAGAAATTTGTTGTATAAGAACAATATCTATCTATGGTAGGGGGTATTCATATGGGATACCCAAAATTATAATGGAATCATTATAATATATATATATATATATATATATTTTAAACACCTATGAAATAAATAAGTAAATGTGTGAATATTTTAAATCCAAGGGCACCCCAATAATATATCAAAGACCCCTGCACTAGGTACTACTATAAACCTAGTTGCCACATGTGCTAAAACAACATCTGATGGTAATGTAATCTCACCAATGGATTTATAAATTTGAAAATTGAATCATTTTATTACATTTTTATGGAATTAAATCCTATTCTATGTATCCAATATGATTATGTGTGATTATACACATATTTAGACATGAACTGTTATCAACCATGACACTATGAATAGGATGGTGATCAATACACACTAAAATGAATAAAGAGTTTAAATCCAAATCATGATCTGCTATCTCATTCTATAAAAATATGATGATTTTCATGGAGGACACTAAAGTATGGTAGGTACCAATGATCTCGTTTAATGGATGTTGTGCCTCTATATGAGAATGATAAGAAATTGGTGGAAGGGGTGCATTATATTCATAATGCACTATAGATGTATCTATTATCTCATTAGGTATATGCATATGAAAATAATCATTATAATATTCACTTATTTTATTTCACTTTCATGTACATTAGTGCTATCTATAGGTGTGCCCACATCAATGATGTTTTCATCCATCAAAACTTGAATCTTGTGTCTTAGATTAATCTTGCTATTATTAGCATTCTTGGTGCTTAATTAAGGTCACAAAATGCATTATGTTCAAATAAATTTGGAAGAGGCTTACTCACATCAACCTATTTAATGGGAGGGAGAGATACAATATTGTATTACAATAGTGTTTTGAGGGCCTTATATGGAGCTTTCAAAATATTGGTAAATTGTTTCCTTAGAGGAGTTGATAATATAATGCATGGAGTTGGTTTTAAAAATACATGTACTATTGTTTTTTATCATTCTTATTATCATTTTGCCTAAAATTATATGGTGGCTTACATGAATTATTTGTATTGGAATCTATAATGTTTGCATACTTAAGCTTATTCATTTCCAATAATTTGACTTCTCTTTACTTTATTATGTGGTATAAATCTATAAATGAGAGAAACTTTTTAAACATGGACTCATGTAGGGGTGGAAGTAATTTTTGTTTGAAGATATCTTGGGGTTATTTACCTACATATGATTTTTCATTTTAGATAGCATCATCTTGTACAGTAATACATATTCTATGATAGGATTATTAAATTTATTATTGAGTTGGAAAATATGAACTATTAGGCCCCAAATCTGTCTAAGTATAGGATCTGTGCCATTAAAATAAACACTTAGGCATGAGGAAATCACTTTGTATGATTATTATTTTTTCATCTTGTGGTGCTATCTTGTAGGTAGCCAATCAACTCCCTACTAACTCAAGAATTTTCAGGAAGTAGACACACAAGACAATCATAGATTAATGGAAGTATGGTAGTGAAACCAATAGAATGATTGCATCCATTGCTAGATCAATAAATATAGTACTCTGTTAACCATGGCACTAATATGTTCCTAAGTGCTATAATTTGGGTTTAATCCAGTTAGCAAAAAGAGGTGAGTTAGAGTAGTGAATATCTACAGGATTGTTTTAGAAGGTTATAGTCACAATTTAGCTTAAGTTTTAGCATGGATGCCCTTGGGGATCTTGATTGTAGTACCAAAGCTCACCTGTGAGCCTCTAAGCCTTTAGAATATTTAAAATGATCATTTTATTAGTTTTTATTGGTATATATATACTATGTATTTAAACTCTATTAATAATAAATAGTGTTGTGTCTAAAGAGTGTTAGTATAGTTTATATGGTTATGATTATTAGATTAGACTGAGAATGGTTTACATAATGTTTCAATAGATTAAATGTTTAGATTCATATTATGAATATTTATTCCTAGTAATCTTTCATCCCCACCTATCTATGGTTTTGTTATAGACTATGTTAACATCAACACTCTATATTGAAAATGCTCCAAGTATAAGAAAGACCCCATACCTCATAATGATACTTTTGCCAAAGTGCAAGCCTAAGCCTAAGTCCTTTATATAAGTATTCAATTTAACCCTCAAAGTGCCTGAAGGATTCTAAGTCAAGGTAACCAAAGGCTTGCACCCATAAGGTTATAGGATAGTATCATAAATGATTGCACTTGATAGCTAGTCAGATCCCCTCCCCAAGATGGTTTGTGCTAATGACCTTACCATAGATGTTGTAATAACAAAATTCCCTAGAAGATAGAATTATGCCATAGCACATCTATCCCAATAATGTCCTTGGTCCTTTATCTACTACACTTCAAGTGATCACATAAGGCTTGTGCCTTATGTCAAGTGATTTCATTGTAGTTGAGTGATAAATGTTGATCACTATAGGACTAGTCAAGGCTTGCACTAGGTTGTAACAAGTCTAGATCTGACTTGGATAGCTATAAAAGTGATTAAAAGGTTGATTACTTAACACCCCTACTTTTATACAACATTTGTGTTCCATTTATAGGACCCATGTTGAATTTTATTATTGTAATGGTGCACTAGAATGATGCTCTAACTCTCCCTTGAGAACATCAAACATTGGTTGGAATAAATTCAAGACAACTTTGTACTTAGGCATCCAACTTGTACTTTAGAAGACAACTTTATACTTAGGAATCCAACTAAGGAAGTGGGTCTAGAACTATCTATATGATTCTTTGTACAAGGTTTTCTTTTGTGAACTACCTGAGTAGGTGTACCAATGGTTGGTTGCTTATATGACACACAAAAGTTGAAGCTATGGATAGTTCCTTAAGTGGATGAAAGAGTGCCTAAAAATGCTAGAGAACTTAGACACCACTTAGACTAGAGCCATAAATAAATGGTGGTAAGTGGCACTAAATATATATGTGCTTGAATTCACAATATCGACATAATCCTACCTTGAAAAAGTAGAATATCAATTCTTTTATGAACCTAAAGGCATATTTATGATAGATTTTGGCACCAAAATTAAGAAGCTAATGGTATATTATAGCTTTGATACCACGAGAATGGAAGGCTAAAGTCCTCTCACATATGAGTATCATAATAGGGAAGAAGGGGATGTGTAGGTGAAGTGTAATGGAAGGTGATGAGCAATTTGACACCTTAGAGCTCATGAGACAAGATTATAATAAGAGGAGGCATAGGCTGATGGAATACTTAGAACCTAGAAGTGTTGAGAGGACCCATAATGAGTGGGAAGGGCATGGGGAAGGATCTCTTGAATAGTAGTAGTACCCAAAGGAAGGAAACCTTGAAACCATAGAATAAGTTCTATAGTTGATGGGTGAATAATTCTCAAGGTCCCTAAATAATTTGACCATTAAATATGAATTAGATGAACCTACCCCATTTAGACTTATAATGTGAGCTAATGCACTAGATCCCTCATAGGAAGGTAGACGATTGATAACTAACCCCATTGTCAACCTTGATTTTGATTATTTTATAAAATTAAAATACAATTTTGTGATTGACTAAGTTATTCCTTACAAGGAGATAAGTTAGGATACCTCTAAACCTTGGGGTTCTAGATTTACCATATAGAATTTGAGTGCAAGCATTTCATTCTAGCCAATATTAGCTACACAACCTAGATAATAGCCTAGAGGAAGTGGCCTAGTGTCAGTAGTTGGTAGTATAGTACTATCATCATCTATGACACCAATGGTAATAGTGAGACCAATACCTATTCTTGTGGTTAGATGCATTAGAGGACCATCACTATGACAAGTAATAAAGGTATAAGTGCCTCAAACACTAGATAGTCCATTTCCCTAGATTTACTAAAAGATGGCCATGCATCTGCCTAAGTATTGACACATAAATAATACCACAAAGCATGTGATCAAGTGTGAATTAGAATGGCATGCTTAGGGTATAACCCAGTCTGAAAACAAGGCCACCTAGTTCATGATAACTTTTATTGATTACACCCATACTTGGTATATGAATTTTGATCCTAACCAGGATATGGTTGATTATGACACCCTAAAAGAAGCATTCTTGAAGGAATTTGACAAACCTAAGTTTAAATAGCAGAGCATCACCATGCTCAAAAAGATTAAACAAGGATTATTAAAGAGCATGCACCTATACAATGCTAGATTCAAAACTTTTCTTTCTAATCTCCCTTATGATATTCACCCCTCTTAACATGCACAATGGTTCATTGGGGAATTACTAGTACTATTTAGAAGGGCATTGTCCATGAAAACATTCATAGACATTTAGGAAGAACTTGAATTTACAATAAGAGCCAAGGTGGTTGAGATCATGGACACAAGAATTATCCCTTTCATGGAGGTTTATATTGTATTAATGGCCTCCCAATTATAGAAGCTAACTGTTAATTCATCACAAGATGCTTGAAGTAGGATATGGTGTATTGACTATGAGATATAAGGCCATAATAAGAACAATTAGCCTTACAAAAATGTGTACACATTATTTCTTAGTTGTGAGATATTTCACAAGGTACATGATGTTTATAACTATCCTTTGTTGAAAAATTCTAGTCAAGTCATCATAACCACCTATTACTAGTTATGTGATGCCTATATTCAGACCATGGTTGATTTCCATGTAATCAATGAGATGTATGAGAACATGGAGAAGTGTGCATGATAAGAAATGGTATTAGTAAGATGGTAGGGATCCCAATAAAATGAGTTCTATGACTAGTAGAATACAAGCTATGAGATGAAAAGAGGCACTTGAGATCAAGGTGGTAGATGTGGTAGAGGAAGGTTCCTACTATGATCATGTTACAAGTGTAGATCGAATGAGCACTATCAGCATGACTTTCCTACACATCCAACATGTGGGTATTATCAAGGAACACACAAGGTCAAGAAATACCCCAACTTATATAAAAAATTGACCAAAGGTAGGCCCAATGTGGACAAGGTCATAAGAATGATTAGGCATGAGCATAAAGTAAAAAAATGGACTCCAAAGGTGAGACTAACCCACATAGAGCCAATCAAAGTATAGGCAACTACTCAGAGTGGATTCACCACTCAACCACCAGTTGAACTAGTACGAGAGTTACACCTAGAATATGGGGAGTTGAGCCACACTGAGTGTATAACATAGCTTGAAACTAAATTTGTGCCTTATACAAACCATACACACCAAAAATATGTATTGTATAAGGTGATGAGCATGATCCATAACCTTTAAGGAGAGATCTAACTCGTATGAGACCTCAAAGCATAGGATGATGCCTATTGCAAGAAGTAGGATGGTCATGAGACTAAATTAAAAGAATTAATAGAGATATTGCACCTCCTATAAGTAAAAGAGATGTTGCCTATATTAAATAACTTGTTTTTAGAACATGTAAGGTAGAAGTTAGTTAAATTTTTTCTATCATGCATGGAAAGGGCATGAGAGGTCAGGCATACCCAAAATGTAGAGTATGACCAAGAAATCCTAGTGAATTCCACCATCGATGGATGATCCATTCATGAGGTCCTTATTGACATAAGTGTTGAGGTCAATATCCTAACTAAGATTGCATAGGAGGAGATGGGTAATCCAACCTTGAGGTCTTCTCCCCATGTACTCTATATGGCCAAAAAGACTTGAGCACAACTAAGAAAAATTATGAATGGCACCATTGTAGATATTATGAGCATCAAATTCCATGGTAACTTTGAGATAATCAATTTGGATGAATAAGATAACTATATAACACTTCTAGGCAGGCCATGGTGATATGAAAACAATGATAATATGTGTTTCTAGAAGTGATAAATGATCTTTAAAAATGGTAAGGAAAGGGTAGTGATTCTCCTCTTCAGTGACTAAGGACCCCCTTATGTAGAGAGCATTGATCTTGAGGATAATATTAGCCATATATATAACATCATGATGTAAGGCATCAAGAATCTTGACCCCACTAATCAAGGAGTGCTCTCTCAAGAAGATGAATAGTCACCCTTAGACACCACTGATGTTACTTGTGACTAATGGGTCAAAGAAGCTTATGAGGCCAGTAGTTATATGTTCCACTCAATATGCATACAGACACCAAAACCTAAGAGGAATACTTGGGTCTAGATTGGTCATACTCTAAAATGATGGGTCCCTTATGAGGAGAAGAAAGGAAATAAGGTACTCCACTTAAGCAAAGGTATACTTGTGTTACTCCCAAAATTTGAAGGGAGAAACTCATTGGAAAGGTATGTTCATGATCTTGAAGTATGCATCCCCAAAAAGATAGATATAATGGATGTACTAGTGTATATACTAAGAAGCACTACTACTCATTGGTGGGTAGCACAAAAGTCTAATTTGCCAACCTAGCAAGATGTGAAAGCAGCCATTTATACTAGATTCAAGAGAAGTAATGAAGACTTAGATATATTGGCATACTATAGTGACTTTTATCTCATAGCGCATGTGCCCTTATGTGAAGAAACATGGACTGATTACAACATGACTTCCCCAAATAAACTATGGGTGCACATATTTTATAGAACTCTAAATATATGGGTATAAGAATGGTATGTAGTCAGTGAGATTTGAAATGAAACAATGAATTAGGATACCCTTAAAGATAATTTTATACACACCTTTTCCTTTTATTCATAGAACATGGAGTTGATCGAGCCACTACAAGTAATTTAGAGGGTAGTATTAAAGGACACTGCAATCTTTGAGGAGTGCCTAAAAGACATGTTTGATGAGAGAGGGATAACACTCTTAACTTTATTTGAGGACCAAATTATCAATAATGGCTCGAGTATATAAGATGATGAAAATTGGAAGGAGTGCTACTCAAAAACCTTGACAAGTAAAATAAAGCTTATATGACAAATAGATGATGGTACACCTAGCAAAGAATACATTATAAGTCAAAGACAATTGAGGGAACTCAACAAGTCTAATAGAGACAATTGAGGGAACTCAACAAGTCAAAGACTCATACCAAGAAAAAAATTAACCCTACCATGTATTACTAAAGACCATCAAGGTGGAAATCAACATAGAAGGAAAGCCCATAATTTCATCATCTTTGTATAGAGACAATTGAGGGAACTCAACAAGTCAAAGACTCATACCAAGAAAAAAATTAACCCTACCATGTATTACTAAAGACCATCAAGGTGGAAATAAACATAGAAGGAGAGCCCATAATGACTACTCTAGGAACCTAGTAGTCTAATGTAGAACTGGTGTGCATTATAGATCTCCTAAAGGAATTACAAGACTTGTTCCCTAGAAATTATCAAGATATGAAGGATACCCACCCATCCCTTGGGAAGATGAGAATAAATCTAATTGATGGTGTAAGACTGATCAATAATCACCCCTATAGGATGAATCATAATCTTCACACCAAGGTTAAGATAGAGATTGATGCAAATTTTGGGTGTAGGGGTCATTATCCTATACAAGATTTTTAGTGGGTAAGATTAATGATGATTATCATAAAAAAATATGGGTGCCTTTTCATTTTAATCAATTATATAATTTTGAATGCCACTTTCATCATTGACCCCTTCTTAAATCTATTCATCGATGAGGTCTTGATGGCATCATAGGCTGTGAGATCTACACCTTCATTGACAAGTTCTCTAGATACCATCAAGTCTAGATTAAGGAGGAAGATAAGCCCAAAACAACCTTTGAAAATGAATGACGCTAATTTTATTATAACATGATGCCCTTTAGAATCAATAATGCACTAACCATGTTGTTTAGAGTGGTGATCACTACATTTAAAGACTATCCAGAAGTTCCTCTAGGTATACTTAGATGACTAGATGGTTTATGGCCTCATGAAGGACCATTATGATAACCTATGCCTAAAGTTTGAGAAGTATAGATAGCTTCATATATCCATAAAATTTAATAAGTGCATCTTCATGACACCTTTTGTAATGTTACTTGGGCATATCATCTTCAAATGTGGTATGTTTATTGATCTCACAAAGATTGCAATAATCATTTAGCTCTAGAGTCCTTCCACATAGAAAGATATTCATGCCATTCTTGGCCACTTTAGATATTATAAAAACTTCATAAGGAGCTATGTGAATATTTTGGTACCACTATATGATCTCTTACACAAGGATGGCCTATTCTATTTGGGTGAAGTGCAAGAGGATTCCTTTGAAAATTTTAAGCTGAAGTTGGCTAGCACACCTATTTTAAAATTTCTTGACTGGATAACCCAGTTCCATGTCTATGCCAATGCATCTGGATATATAATTGGCACAATCTTGTCATAGCCTAGTGAAGGAAAAATGTATCACCCCATCTCCTTCACTAGTAGAAAATTGATGAAGGTAGAGCATAACTATACCAGAACTAAGCATGAGGTACTCCCCATAGTCTATTCCCTAAAACATTTAGAGAATACTTATTTTCAACCCCATTCATCTTCTTTATATACCAAGAAGCACTCCATTACCTCATGAATAAGCTCATTCTCTATGGGTACATTTGTAGATGGATCGTTCTATTTCAAGAATTCTAGTTATCCATTATTGTCAAGCTTGGAAAATAGAACTTGAGCCCAAACCATTTGTCTTGTATTGACTCTAAAAATGTAGTCATACCTATTAAGGATGATATTCTAGATGTAAAACTTTAAAGAGTCTAAAAATCCCTTGAGTACTTGGCATATATAGATACTTTTCTAAAATCTAGATCTGTACCCCAAATAATGATAAACATAGAAAAGAAACAACTCACAATTCATGCCACCCCTTTTTAGCTCATTAGTGTGTAACTATACAAAATAGTCAAAGATGAAGTACTACATTGATTTTTCTTGGAACATGAAAGGGAATCCATTATACATGAGGCACATGAGGGGATAGCAGGAAGCCATTGTATAAGAGACATAATGACATACAAGGTATTACAATCAGGCTTGTGGTGGCCAAGTCTCTTTCAAGATGTGAAAGATTATGCTAAATTATATGATATATTATAATTTATAGGGAATCCCAACCACTAATATTAGATGCCTCTCATCCCCATTCTTTCTTAGGTGCCATTAGATAAATGGGCCATATATTTTGTTGGACCAATTACTCCCACAACAAGGTGCACATGCAAAAGATACATTTTATCAGCCACTAACTATTTCACCGAGTGGGTCAAGGTTATGCCAACCAAAAACTAAACACTACCATAGCCACAAGTTTCATATGGGAGAACATCATAATTCATTATAGGTTCCCACTCATTTTGACTAGAAATAGTGGCACACACTTCATTAATGAAACTATGTGGATCATGTTGACAAAATACATGGTGTCACACCATAATATAATGCCTTATCATCCCCAAGTGAATGATATAATTGAGTCATTCAACAAGATATTGGGGATCTGCCTCATGAATACATGTGATTTTGGTCACAAATATTGGGATGATCAAGTGTTAGTAGTGTCATGGGCATATCACACAACCTACAAGCTCTTGAATAAGGCTACACCATTTCAACTAGTGTTTAGTGATAAGGTGACTCTAACAATGGAGTTATTGGTTCCATCATTGTGCATCACATAAATTGGTTTATTGGATGACCAAGTATAATTGAATTTAAGGTTGGATGACTTATAATGCTTAGATGAGATGTGCACCCAAGCAAGGTGGAGCCAATAGATTGAGAAGGTACACCAGAACCTCTAGCATGAAAATCATATAAAGCATAAAGTACTAATTGAAGGAACACTAGTCTTAATCTATGAATTCAAGTACCTCAAGCACCTAGGTAAGTTATAGATAAGGTGGATGGGCCCATATGTCATCCATGATATATTAAAGACTGGTGTATGAAAGTTGTGCACATTGTTAGGTGAAATACTCCATAGACATTTCAATGGTATTTGATTAAATATTTATAGGTAATAATATGGCACTTGTGCCATTAAACACCAGCTCTTTGGTCATGATTTAGTGGTATTATTAAATCATAATAAAGTTTAGTGAAATCTAAATAGTTATTGATGAATTAAGTTATGTTGTGTTATAGGGATAAGTAAATAACTGGTGTTTTGAGGCCTTCCAATAAAAATATTTTGATGCCTTCACATATAATTCTAGTCATTTGAGTTGATCATGGATGCTTTCTAAGTGTGTAAGGCCAAAAACCTAAGTTATGGGAACATGAGGTTTAATAGATTCAAACATAAGGTGCATCAGGTCTTCTTTCACAAGATTCAAAAATTGAGGTACCCTGAGGCCCACCAGAGGATTGCTCTGGTACTTCCATGCATAATACCAGTTGGGTGAATCAATCAAGGCTGATTCCTTAGAACCTAAAGCTTGAAACCTAAGTATTTAGGTGAATTTATCTCACCTAACATGGTAAATATGAATAACAAGTGATGCAGAAAGAATCACAAGGTGATCATGTGCATAAGATAAAATAAAGGTACACAAGATTCTATGTGTGCAATATACCTTTAGAGTTATGTGTTAGAGGACTAGCACAAGAGATTTGTATGGGTTAGTATAGGCCAAGGTAAGAGATGAAAATGTAGAGAAATCAACCAAGATAAGAAAACATGCTTGGAATGGAAGCACAATAGGAAGAGGAAATGAGAACATGGAGTCTGAATCATGTGCATGTGAGGCATTGAACCTAGGTTGTCATAAGGAAGGTGAAGGTCACACCAAGTAAACAATAACATATGATAAACATCATCACAACAAGTTGGCATGTACCCAAAATCAGGTATGAAGTGATTGTTTTAAATACATGTCACTTCACTGAAATACCACTAGTATAATTAATTGAGGTAGTGGTGGAGGCACAAAGATTTGCATTAAATTCATGCATGGCAGAAAATTTTCATGGATTTCATGGGTTTTGGTGAATCCCAAGAATTATAGTCATCACCACACCACTAAACACCTATAATTAATTCAATAGTTGAATTAAGGGTATAAAGTAGTAGAGGATCAATTAGTTAGGGCTATAAACTCAAAACTAACTTGAACTTAGCAGAAAACTAGACCCAAACCAATAAACTAGAACCAAAACAAGAAGATTTATTGTAGTAATAAATTTAGAACCTACAAATGCCAAAAGTGAATGAGTGAATAGAGGGAGAATGTGTGCTCTCTTTGAGATTGGCATAGAGGAGTGTAAGTAATGAAGTGTGCAAGATCCATGTAGTGGAAAGTAGGAGTGATGTTGAGGCCACCATTAATGGTAATTAAAACTTGAGAGATGAAGTCATAGTCATAAATCTCATGACTTTGAGGTGTGCTATCAAAAATTATAGGCTTTAGCAATGTGAATAAACCTCAATTTAACACCAACTAGTTAAAGATGGGGAAAATGCATAATTTATAGCTTACAATGATTACAGAGGGATGCCAAGAGGGTGCCAGTGATAGAAGAAGTATCCCTGATGAAGAAGAAGACATAACTAGTGGAAGGAGTTAGCATCACTGAGGTTGATCTAGAGGTGCATACAAAAATGTCATCCTAAGAGATGTAGTTACTAAAGGAAGTATTGGTAGTAGAGAGTTGGGCATCCTTTATGCATACCTATCACCTCAAGGAATATAACCACTACACTTAGAGCAATACACAAGATCTAGCACAAGGCTATATGGTATACATGGGGGCCAAAATAGAATTGGGCATGACGTTGTTTGATGTTTCCATTTGAGACAAACTCGCATCCATAGATTTAACTCAAATATATGAGTTGTCATGTTTTAGAAAGATAGAGGAACTTGTATAGTTTTTCATCTCACACATCTATAGATATTACATCTATTTCTTTAGGAGGTGCATGTAGATATCAACATTCCTAATTCATAGGATTACTAGGCTCTTAGACTCTATCAAAAACAACCACCAGATAATGGATAATGATGTTGAAGTTGAGAGGGTCATAAAAATCTTGAGATAATACAAGGGAGGTATTGCATTCCCTATCAAAGACATTAAGGACCCCAAAATGAGGGTAGTTATACACCTCATGAGTTCAAAACTTTGCCTTGATGGTCAATGGGTAGATGTCACCAAGGTCTACCTATGAATCACCTATCACATGGTGTATGGGGTTATACTTAACATCACCAAGTTCACAGTAGAGGAAATGGTGAAGAACACATTGGAATGTCATATAACATGGGAGACCTTCTGATGGTAATTGATTCAGATTCTAATTGTTATTAAGGATATTAGAGTGTTATATGGTGATGAGGATAATTTTGGGTCTTACTAGTACACAATTACTCCTTGATGCTAAAATATCTAAACTTTACCTACCCTCTAGCATTCTCCTAGAAATAAAAGACTCACATGATGGGGTGATGCACCTAGTTAATCAAGGAATTTTAATATGAATGGTACATTCTTGAAAATATCCCTCAAAATATATTTGGGGTGAAAACCTTTACCATAATGAAACACTTCTATGTAATGTGCTTGGTACTCACAAATGGTAACATATATGACTAGCTAAATCTCCCTTATGCCTTCTCAACTAAACAATTATGGATACACTTCAAAGAATCCCCAATTCACAATAGTTAGAAATCCTATTCAAGACCATGGATTTGGAATGGATCTATTTGTATCACCAATACATGTGCCCAGGGGAGAAAGAAACCAAGGATGAGGAGGACAAATTGGATCACATCAACATCCATCCCCTCCAAAAAACAAGTCATACTCAGGTACATACATAGGTTGTACTATGAGATGAAGTTGAGGAAGAAGGGTACACACCTTGAAAAGGATGATGACCTCCCCTTCTAGATTTGTGATGAAGGTAAGATAGAACTGATAGTGGTGAATAAATATCCCCAAAATAAAAAGGGGGAGACACTTTAGGAGATGTAAGAGTGCATTATAATGAAGAACACCTCTAGTGATGAAGCCATCCCCTTTGCACCAAAGAATAAGCACATGGCCTTCATACCAAAGATTTATTTACCCAAGCCAAAAGAGAAGAAAAAGAAGTCCAAGGGGGTAGTGGTAATGCCCAAAATAACTTTGGTAAAGATGTAAGCAAAAGAGGCACACAAGGATGTAAAAGTAAATAAGGTGTGTGAAGAGGAGGAAGAAAAATAAAATGAAGGGATGAAAGTATACATCATCTAAGAAGAAGGAATAGGGGAAGAGCCTAGTGATACAAAAATTCATGAGGATCTCCAAGGTGACACTGTTATCATGCTAGGGGGAGAAGAAATGCCATCAAGCACCTCACCTATAGAACTTGCTATATAGCCTCCATGAACTAAGGAGATAAAAAGGCATTAATGGATGGAAATGGGCCTCATCAAGGACCATATAGAGGTAATGTTAGATCTAGATAGAAAAAGAGAGGCCATGAAGGTAGCCTACATGACTTAAGTAGAGATTGATAAGGCTGAGGTCAAAGAAATAAAATCTAAGGAGAAAAATACAATCACAATAATAAATAAGAGGAAATCAAAGATAAAGAAGGCCTAAGATGAAAGGGCTAGGAGAGAAAAGGAATAAAAGATGATTTCTACAAGTGTGAAACCTGTGAGGGTAAAGGTAGTAGGGGTACCTAGCACCCATACTAACATAGTGGAAGAATCTTCACCACAAGCATACCCAAGAAGTGAAAGGGTGCTTAGAGATAAGGAAGGTGATAATGGTGCCTTAAAAGAGAAAAATGAGAGCATAGAAGAGACCCAATAGGCATAAGATGGTGAAGCTGGTGATAATAAAGGAGAAGAAGTAGATGAAGGGAATAAGTTTGAAGAACCCCTACAAGAGTAAAGAGAGACATTGAAAGAAGACACTAAATAAAGTTTTAGAACCAAAGAGGAACAATAGAGGGAGCTCACCATCATTAACGAAGAGGGAACTGAGCCAATCCTAAGGGAAAATGTGCAAAAGGGATGGACTGATGAGGATTATTACATATTAGAATACATGCCCCCCCAAAATAGACACAACAAGGATGCACCAACATCTATCTTTTATGTTTTATAGTTATATGGATGAGCCTCATTTTAAGGTGACATAGAAGGTTATTCTAGGTGTATATCAACTAGAAGAAGAGCATGATTACCTTATAATAAACCCTTGCATACTAAACATAATAAAGTCAACCAATACACTCATCTGATTGGCCTCTAAACTAGAATATAAGAACATTATCAATGATGTTTGGGTATAAAAATGGAAAATATCATGCTAGAAGTAGAAGAAGAGGTAAAAACCATGAAGCTTAAGTTTTAACAATTGGTTGAGTGAGTTAAGGAACCTAATCCATCCCTCTTAGATGGTTTTGAATCTTCAAAAAATTTCAAAGGTTGATAATATATGCTAGTGAAACATATGTTCCCTAAGTTGAACATTGAGTTGATGCAAGAATAGGAGGACCCTTGCACCATAATTAGACAAGAGATAGATACAAAGCTTGAATAGGTGTATGTCCTCTTTATGTATCTTCATGAGGGTGTAGATGTGGTTGACACCATATTTTACAACTTCTTTGACTAGGTGTCATTCATAGATGCATGCCTAAAAAAGACAAAGGGGAAGAAGGATGAATTGATGGAAAAGGTATACTCTACTAGTAGGGCCAATCATGCATAAATTATGGCATAGGTCAATACCTTGAGCACCTAAATAAATACTCAAGCTCAATACATAAAATATCTCTTCTACACTCTACAAATAAAGGTATGTGATTAGGGATTCATCCTAGATGGAGGGGTGACAAAGGTAAAAGAAAGTTTGGAGACCTTTAGGAAGGAGTTAGACAACATGAATATGCTCACACTTAACACTTCCTATATATATTAATAGCACCATCAAATAACTCAAGATAACCATCAAAGGCTTCAAGGGCTTCAACATAGATCAAAAGCAGAACACGCTAGAATTCTACACTTCTAAAACATTAAAAGACTAGTCCAAGGGTGGACTAGAAATTTTGTATGGGGTAATGTTGGGAACCAAATTCATCTAAGTATAAGATCTATGCCAACATAATAGACACTTGGGTATGAGGTGATCACTTGATATGATTATTGTTTTCTCATCTTGTGTCACAAACTAGTAGATAACTAACCAATTCCCTACTGACTCAAGCATCATCAGGAATTAGACACATAAGATAATCATAGCTCAATGGAATTAGGGTAGTGGAGCCAGTAGAATGATTACATCTAGTGCCAGCTCAGCAACTAGTGTGTTCCATTCACCATGACACTTATATGTTCCTAAGTGCTATAAAGTTAGGTTTAATCTAGTTAACAAAAGGAGGTAATTTGGAATAGCAAAGCTTTGTAAGATTATTTCAAAAGGTTATAGTCACCATTTAGCGTGAGTTTTAGCAAGGATGCCCTTAGGGCTCCCACTTTTAGTGCCAAAGCTCAGTTGTGAGCCTATGGTCCTTTATTATCTTTAATATTACCATTTACTCAATTTTTATTGATATATATATATACTATTTATTTGAACTCTATTAATAATGAATAGTGTTGCATCTAAAGAGTGATAGTCTAGTTTACATGGTTATGATTACTAGATTATACTAAGAATGATTTGCATAATATTTCAATAGATTAAATGCTTAGATTCATATTATGAATATTGAGTACTAGTAAGCTTTCATCCCCACACATCATGATGTTATTTTAGCTTATGTTGACATTAGAACTCTATATTGGAAAAGCTCTAAATATAAGAAAGACCCCATGCCTCATAATGCTACTTGTGCCAAAGCATAATTCTAAGCCTAAGGCCTTCATCTAATTAATACATTAAACCCTCAAAGTAACTAAATGATGTTAATTCATGGTAACCAAAGTCTTACACCTATAAGGCTCTAGGATAGTATCATAAAGGCTTGTGCTTGATAGCCAATCAGATCTCCTCCCCAGGATGACTTGTACCAATGACCTTACCACTGATGTTGTAATAAACAATGTCCCTAGAAGATAGAGTTACACCATGGCATAACTAGCCCAACACAAGCCATGATCCTTTCTCTATTTTGATTCAAGTGAGTGCATAAGGCTTGTGCCTTATGTGAAGTGATGTGAACATAGTCGAGTAAAAAATTTTGAGCACCACAAGACTAGTCAAGGCTTACACCAAGTTGTAACAAGTCTAGATCTGACTTGGAAAACTAGACAAGTGCCTAACAAGGCTGATGACTTAAGACCCCTACTTTTATACAACATGAACATATGAAATTTTCTCACTAATACTAATTTAAATATGCACTAGCAACTTATTAAATAAGGGGTTGAAGCATGCATTGATTGTAAATCATATTCCTTTAGAATTTTTGGAAATAACTTGGTCAATAACCTATCATTAGACATATAGTCCAAATATGATGTGTGTGCTGCTCACAAATGTTGTTTGGGGTCACCCTTTACATCATATAATGTTATATTGGGTGACACAAAACTTGTAGGTAGAATATATATTGTTATGTGTTATGCTAATGGAGTGTGAAATAAAATGTGAGAATCAAGTGCCTAATTATATTTTTAATAACCTTGCTCAAAATGTAACACCTTAGTTTTTAGAGATTGCATCTTATTCATTATGTATTGTACATTAGGATAAGAATAATGTTTTCAAGCCAAAGGTGGTGTTCCCAATGATTGAGTATGAATTGGCATATTAATCTATTGAAGGCCTCAGGTCTCCCCCATAGTAGATGGTGGTATAGAAGTTATATTTATTGAATCTATAGGATTATAAGTCTCAAATTATTGTGCCAATATTACACTTTTTATGTACAAAAGGTTTTTAAAAATGGTATAATATTTTTAATATTGATCATGAATTTATTCTCAAATTTTCTTAATAATTTCAACTTTATTAATTTATGGTTTTCAATCATCTAGGTTAGTGGAAGTACATTTTGGTTCCCATATTGAGGACAAAGGTTATATTGACCATACTACTCATTCTATAAAGTAGTGTCATGGACCTCTATATGATCATGTTGGTCATTAACATATAAATGTTCTTATAAAACATCATTCCTATCCATGTTATGTGTTTTATCAAAAGGAATCTAAGTGTGCTTAATTAGAATGCCATTTAATCTAGTACTTCTTTTAAGAGAGGTAGAAATAGCTTTCTTAGAGTGCATAAAATATGAAATGAAAACTTTAAAGATTATTTTTATTAAATATTTTGTCAAAGATGAAAACCCTATGGAAAAATAAAAATAACAAAAGGAAGATTAAAAACCCTATAAACATTTATGGTTAAGGTTTTTCAACATTCAATCCATATATGGGTTCACCAGTATGTTTTATCAAATTTTATTAAAATATAATCTAATTACCTAAATAAGACAAACTATTATATAAAATTAGAATGCTATAGATATACAAAAATGACACAAGCTAATTTGGAAATTACTATATTTATAAATATTCTAAAAGGGGAAATTATAAATAAATATAACTTAGATAGAAATTTGATATTGAAAGACTAAGATAGAAAATTTGAAATTGATTGGAAGGCTCTATCATGATGTTTTGAATTGAGAATATTGTTTTTTTTACTCTCTAGAAAAGACTGCTAGAATTAGATAAGCACATGGTATGTTATTATCTATATGGTGTATCAGTATCTTGTAGTATTTTATGCTTCCTGAATAATATGGTAAGTTCACCTCACCTATGTTTTTTGTAAAACTATGTGGGATATCTTCATCTATTAAAAAAACCATTGTGTGTAATCTTATTCACTTTGTACCACTAGTTCAATAAACCATAAATGATCAAATGGATAAAATAGAAAAAGGTGTTAACATTTGAATTTATTATAGACCTCAACACCCCATGTTTTAATCATTGCCTATATAATAATAATTGAAAGAGGGATCAAAATCAATGTAATTATCCCATGCTATAGTGGTCTGTGTGAAATATTGTTTTAATTCTATATGCTTATGGAATTTTAGTGTAATTAAGTGCTTCAACCATGACCTGTGAGGTTGGAGGAATATTTAGACATTAGCTCAAGGATACTAGGGATATATGCATTTATAATTGGAAGAAATAGTTAATTTTATCTCAATGTGTAATTATAATTTTAGCAATTTTTAATGTGTGAGCGTTTTGCTTCAAAAATGTCTTGAAATTGTGTCTTTATAGTTTTCAATAGGGAAATACTTTGGATAATGCTTGATAAAACCATTTTTTATTTTAAAAGAGGACACAACTAGAAAAAATAGATAGTATTGGGGAGTGAGATAGTCCAATGGCACATTGTTCTTTGAGGAGCAAAAAAAGTTGAGTTGTAAACATCAATCAGTAATGGGATAAGCTTTATCTATTTTTGATGAGGAATATGGATGTTTTAATATCATTAATAACTTTTAGGGATGGTTCATTCACATTTTAAATGAAGTAATTGAGGTTGAAATACCATGTAATGAGGCATGAGTTAAGTGCATATAAAGGGTGGTCACAAGTACATTATTTTAGATCAAAATTAATTTGTGTGTTTAAAAATGCATGAACCAAGTTTTTACATGTATATATTTGGAGAATACCATGGGTTAATTATACCTCAAGGAATGTAAAATGTCATCATAAACTCTATTAGTGGTATTTATACCAATTTTATATTCCAAAGTAGATCCCATACTAGGCCTGTATGTAAAATGAAAACTTTGAATCAACCATTATATGTGGGATTTAGACCCAAAGTAGTACATTCAGTACCTTTCATTATCATCATAGAAAATATATCATGTGTATAAATTAACTATATTCAAGCCCCAAAATTATCTATGTGTACTAATATGTGATATATAATGCCATAAACCCATATATCACATTGCCCAATTTGATAATTTAATCTAATATAATAATTTGACTAATGTAGTCTAATAATTATGCCCAACCTAATCCATGTAATATGTCTCATTATTTCATATAATTTGTCATCTTTTCTTGTCAAATTACCCATATATGTATCACACATGTACCGATATGTCCCAATCTAAACCATAATTTATCCCAACCTATGTCATCTTAATCATGTAATATGACCCAAAATTTGAATTATATGTTTGTCAAGGCTTGAATCTCTATGAAAATGCTACTAGTATGCCCCATTTTGATTTG